>PVLA01012730.1:17345-42143 GCA_004027455.1 Hydrochoerus hydrochaeris | reverse complement strand
AAAAAAAAAAAAAAATGCTTGGTCCCTATCTTATGTTTCACAAGCTATGAGGTTAGGTGTGATCAATTCTTGGTCTTCATGGTGATTATGTTCTCAAAAAATCACAGCAATCATTGAATCAGCAAATACTGAACTATTGCCTCAAAAAGAAACATGAGGTCAGGGTCTCGAGAACATCTGGTCACATTTCATCAACTGAAACTCCATTTCCATTCTCAAGGTTTATTTGCCAATTTCCATATGAAACTGGCCAGGCGCAGTCATCACTCTTCCATGGAACCCTTTTCCTTCACAGTACTTGATGCACATAGGAAACATTGTTTCACAGCTTCCAGAACCAAAGAAGTTGCCTCCCTGCAAATGAACCACTTTTCATGTCTTATTACGTTTTAAAACATGTGAGTCGATTTTTCAGGTTGTCCACCAAACTTTTTAAAATTGTGCTGTCTCACGAATCCACGAATCTAGCTGCTCTTCCATCCTTTCCATATATGCGTCATGCTCCATCGATATTAATCTAGGACTTTCAGGAACAGCCTGGGAACAGTGATTTTGCCCTTCCTTTTTTTGGATATGCAGGATTGCTCACTCATTATCACTGAATTCCTATCTTTAAGTCAGGCCTGGAGGAAGCTTCTCTAGATTTTTTTCTCCCTGAAAGACACATCAGAGTCTTCCTGGACAGCACTTCAGCATTGTGCTCGGAGCCCATTTTAAAAAGCAAAAGAACCAGTGAAAACATAAAAATGCAGAAAATTCCAAACTAAGTAAGCCTGAAAAGGAATCTTGTTTACAGTAGGAAAGAGGGCAGAAGTAGACCTCAGCTAGGAACGTACACAGTGAATGACTCATTGTTTTGTCTCACTGTACATTTTCCTGAGTGAACTTGAAAATACTGAAAAGTATTGATTTTGAGGTTGCAAATAAATCTCAGCACATAGCAAATTCACCAAGATGGAATCCATGAATCCATGAATAATGAAGATTGATGGTATCTTTTTTTTTTTGGTACCAAGGATCGAACTCATTACCTCATCGCTCTTGCCAAGCAAGTGCTTGTGCCACTGAGCTAAACCCCTGGTGCTATTTTTAACAACCTCCCTAAGGCGTTGCAAAACATACCCAATAGCCAACTTGAGGAAACTGAATTACGTAAGTGGTGAATGTGAAGTAATGCTTCTCTCTGATATTTATGACAGTGCAAAAGTTAAAACATTTTCCAGAGAAACCAGCCTGAGCACATTTTGGTTTACTTTTCTGCTCTGCCCGAAGTTATGCCTGTGCCTTTTGCCACACTTACAGTTGAAGTTTGTTAGAGAAATCATTTTTGTTCTTTATTCTTTTAACTGAAGATAAACAGTAATTTAACACAAATTCTTTATGCATATATGGACCTATCACACTACTCACTATAAATGTGTAATTATGATGTGTCAATCAAAAATAGTATTTTAAAAATTCTTTGAGATGAAACTCTACCAAAATAGGTTATACCTGCTGAATTAAGATAAAAGAGAAAGTACAAACAAAACAGTCTTTTATTTTTTGAAAAAGCCAATAAACCCAAAGGGGGCAAAAACCATAGTATATGATGAACATTTTTGTCTATATTTGATTCTAAGGTGAAATTAAATGCTATCCTTTTCTTTTTTGCCCTAATTTGAAAAGGGAGTATCAAAAATTTCCTTGAATGTGACATTCCACCCTACTTCTTTTTAGCACTACTATGATTGCCAGTCAGTTATTCAGTATAGATTATTGCATATTGTGTCTCGTACAGAATTTAAGGATAGAGGATTATTTTTACCCCATTCAGTATCCCTCCCTACTCACTGTCACACCTACTGTGTACCAGAACCCTATGCACTAGCTCAGGTCCTGGTGCACAGTAGGTGTTCGGAAAAAAAAAGGTAGTTGAACAAGTGTTTGAATGGAAAGAAAAGAAAATGAATGAATGTTTGTTGAGCACTTAGTATATGCTGAGGAATTTGCTCTTCTACTAATTTCTCACAAACTTGATTTTGAATTTCATTCTAGAGACCAGAGAACCAAGGCTACTTTGTAACAACCAGTGTCATTCCGTCAGATGTTATCAGTTGCCAATTTACCTTCCATCTCCCCATTTCTCCTTTGATAGTACCCCACTGTTTTAAGTATATAACACCCTCACTCCATGCACCCTTTCCAAATTTCAAAGGAAGGCAGTCCTCCCTCCTATTTTGTAAGCCCTAATTAGCTTAGGAAAATCAGGGTACAGTCACTCCCTTTATGAACATTTTGTTTGGGAGCTGGCATGTGACTTACTTCTGGCCAGCGAGATGGCAGAGCTGTTCCACTGGGCATTGGATGTTCCAGAAAAGGTATTAAACTCCTGAGAGCATATTAGAAGAGACAGAATCACTGGATTTGATGTTTCCTGTATATAATGGCTGGAATAACTGTAGTTCTCTTGTGGCCCAACGTAACCAAGAGGAGAGACTAAACTGGAGTCCCTCGGTGTAGGACTGAGCTGCTGCATTGCCATCTGGCAGGTCACCCCGCCTTTGCACCTGTCAGGTTGAGCTCACATTGTTTGGGCAGTGTCATTTCCAGATAAAGAAGGAAACAAATGCAAATTCATCCTAGAGCTGGCTCTCACCCTTTCCTTTCCACCTCTGTGTCTTTCTTTCTTTCTTTTCTTTCTTTCTTTCTTTTTTTTTTTTTTGTCTTTTTGAGACAGGGTCTCACTATGCAATTCAGCCTGCCTTGGGCTCACTTTGTAGCCCAAGATGGTCTCAAATTTGCAATCATCGTCCTGCCTCAGCCTCCCATGTGCTGGGATTATAGGAGTGCACCACCATGCCTGGCCTCCATGTCTCAGAACTCAATGTGGTTTCCAGTGAAGATTGAAATTTTTTGAGTCTGGTGACCTGTGACTATTTCAAAACCATTTAACTGACTGCCCATCCTGCGTCCTTTGTACCTTTCACATAGACCCGCCCACTGCACAGAAACTATATATACAGGGTGAGCACCAAGTAACACTTAACCATATCCTAATTTCTATTTTCTTAACTATCCCTGCCTTTCTACATGGTTTATAAATTCTCTGAAGGAAGTGCTCATGTCTTGTTTTGCTGTGCATCTCTATTTGTCAGACTTTTTTTCACACTGACAGAAACAGAACCCGAATGAACTCAAACAGCAAATGATGAAACTTTGGTTCCTGTAACCCAACCACAAGGGTGATCTGGCTTCATGCATGAGTGGACAGAGGAGCAGAAGTGATTGGGACATAGATGGAACTCCGCAGCTCAGAAGGCTTTCCTGGAAATAGGAGGCCCTCGGGTTTCCCTGCAAGGCTGGAACACAGCTTCCGGGTGCCTGAAGGTCCCAATAGTACAGCAGCTGCCAAATGAGAAAAGAGCTCTTCTTCAGCTTCTGCAGTAACATCCTCAGGAGGAGGATGCCTCTCTCCTGGGGGCGAGTTACAAGCACATTACTACCTGAATGCTGGGGCCAGGGTCCCACGCCTGCCCCGGAGGTGTGTCTACACCTGTGTGCAGGGCAGTGGGTAAGTGAAAAGGAAGACAAGACTGATTCCATCCTTCTAGGGCTCCTTTCCACGCTCCCAGCTTAGAAGTGAGTACTAGTCAGCGTTCTCTAGAGGAACAGAATGTGATACAAGAGGATCTCTTTGGTTTATGTGTGGAGGCTGGGTAGAATCCCACAGTGGCGGTCTGCAGGCTGGAGAGCCAGGGAAACCGGCAGCTACACAGTGCAAGGAACTGGAAACTTCCGAACAAGAGAGACAGTGACACAATGCCAGTCCGAAGCCAAAGGCTGGGAGCTCCCCTGAGGAGACACTGGTAGGTCAACGTCAAAAGGCTGAGGAATCTAGAGTCTGACGTCTCTGAAAAATGACAGCAGCAAAAGACACATGCACTAAGCTCAGAGCCTGCACCAGCTGGTGGGCATCCACCCCCTTCTGCTTTATTCCATCTGGACGCAGCTGTGCAAGCCACACACCAGTCATCCATGGAAATACCCCCAGACACACCCGTAAGTGCGCTTCGTCAGTTTTCCTGGCATCTCTCAACTCAACCAAGTTGATAACCAAGGTGAACCATCCACAGTGGGTAAATAGCAGCCGTGCTGCCAATACTGAGAGAACCCAAGAGAGCAAACTAGTTCCACAGGGATCATGAATGAACACACACAGGGCAGCCCCTTCAAGCTCTTTCCAGAACTCAGTGGAAATACCCTACAAAGCGCCCCAAAACCCAAATTTTAGAGTTGAAGACTTTTTAATCCCAAGCCTTTTATTCATGCCCCACACTGAGCTGATTGGCAGGTAGCAGGGCCCTTTGTCTCCCATGGCACCAACGCACGTGCATCAACCTTGTCTACCGTAGGTGGCCTCCACCCCATTCTCGCACATCGTCTACTTGCGTGGCATTGACGATCCTCGTTTTTGAGCTCGTTAGCCACCAACCTGCCTTCGTAGCTCACTCAATCTGTTCCTTCTCCAGACCAGAGAAGAGAGAAAGGCAGCAATCACCCTGGAACTTGGATGCCCAGAGACACAGACCCACCATGACAAAGGCTCACAGACACCGATCCTGTAATGGTAAACACAGGAGAGGCAGGGAAGGCAGATCACCCTGAGTCCTTTCCTTCTCTCCACAAACCAGTAAACAGTATGTGAGAAGGGGAGTGTTGGCAACTTAGGGGTTTCTTTGCTTAGCTTCCTCGTGGCTCACATTAATGATGTGAGGATTCTCTGCCAAGCGTTGCTCAGAACAGTCCTAATATGGTTCAGAGAGTGGAGCCTGGAGCTGTTTGGAAATTTCTGGTTTGTTATATACCTTATGCACCAATCATATGTAAACTTTATAATTGGGAAATGATTAATATTATTCTGAAAGTGTTGGGTCTCCTTCACTGAAATGCCGCACTGTTTCTACCACCCCTGAAAGCCTCCCCCGTGCCTGCCTGTCTCTGACCTCGCATTGAGAGTCTCCACGTTGACCGCTATGACAAGTTCAGTCTGCCTGTCCTCAAACGTGTGATCTGTGTGAATTCAGAGCTTCTTTTGCTCAGCATGTGTCTGTTAGGCCTGTCTGAGTTGTTTCCGCAGCAGTAGTTAACTTTGTTCTTTAATTCCACTGAATGAATACCGAACCCTCTGTCCATTCTACGTTGGGGTTGTTTCCATTTTGGACTCCTTGCAAATACATTTTCTATGAACATACTTGTGGATACCAGAAAAGAATTTTGATAGATGGTTTAAAAAAGGGAGTCAGAGCTGGAGATAAAGCTCAGCCACAGAACATTTGCCTGGCATACAAGAGACCCTGGGTTCAGGCCTCAGCATCACTCCCCACACACACCAAAAAAAAGAAAAAAGAGAAAAGAAATCACGTTCTTGAGCACACTGAAAGATTTTGGAGTCTAGTTCGTCCTTTAATATTTGCAGCAAATGTGTCTCCCTGTAACTGAGTTTTCCCCTCCTCTCACCCCAGTGGACATCAGTGCTTTTTTGTCCCTGAATTCCCATGTCCATTTTTATTGTCCTCCCTCTCAACACCTGGAAAAGATAATAAAAGTGAACAATTCCTTGTGCTTTCTGCCAAAATAATTTTTTGTATGCACCTTTATGGAAACATATATATTCTTATGCTTGTTGCTACAAGAGGAGTTACATGTTACAAAGTGTTCTTGGTCTTTCACATATTAATAAACCCATAGTATTTTGAAATCAGTGTAATGTGTCACTGGTTTTAAGGGCCACATAAGATGAATGCACTGTCATTTATTTAGAGCCCCTCCAGTCAATGGACATGCAGTTGTTTCCAGTCTCTCTTTTTTTTTTTCTTTTGTACCGAAGCTGGAACTCAGGGCCTCATGGGGCAGGCACTGTGCCACTGAGCTGCATCCCTGGCCTTTGTTTCCTGTGATAGACAATGCTCGAGTGAAGATCTTTATGTATTTTGGAAAACATTTTGAAGCACAGCACTGAATGGTAGCAATAGTATTATAGGTGTAACAGTGTCTGCTGCGTAAATGTCGATATTGGCAACATGAGTGGGATGTTTCCTACATCATGGCCAGCCCTGTGTATCGGCAAACTTTAAAGCATTTGCTAATCAGATAATGGTGAAAACAATGACTTCATTTCCTCCCGTGCCCTCCTTTCTCATTTTCTACCCTTCTTTTCCTTCCTCTTCTTTTCTCCTTCCCTTCCAAGTATTTTAACTTCCTTGGCTCTCATGGTAAGGAAACTAATTTGTATTTCATTAAAAAAAAAAAAAAGAAGAAGACTCAGGTTTAATTATGATTCTTTAACAGAATGGTTTGTATTTGAGACCACCTAAATAAGCAAATACAGTTGGAATGGCTAACTAAATACATTCATTCATATGATGAAATATTCAGCCATTATTAATTTGATAACATACACCAGGGTTCTCAAAGTATGATCCCCCAACCAGCAACATCAGTGTCACCTTATCTGAAATGCAAGTTCTGGCTGAGTGAGGTGGCTCACACCTGTAATGCCAGTGCTTGGGAGGCTGAGGCAGGAGGATCACTGTGAGTTTGAGACCAGCCTGGGTTACAAAGTGAGCTCAAGGCCAGCCTGAACTGCATAGTGAACCCTGACTCAAAAAGACAAGCAAAACAAAGCAAAACGAAATGTAAAGTCTTGAGGGTGTAGCTCAGTGGCAGAGTGCTCTACTGAACATAACCAAGACCCTGCATGCAACCTAAAGACAATGGCAGACACGCAAATTCTCTGACTCACCTGGAAGTAGGACTGAGAGACCTGGTGGGCAGAGGTCAGCACTCTGGGCTTTATCAAGCTCATCGTGTGATTGTGATGCTCATTCAAACCACTGGAGTAGACGTTTGCGGACACAAAAAGAGACCCACAGATATAATGAGCTGAATAAAAACAGATCAAAAAAAAGTATGATCCTAATTTTGAAGTATTCATGCATATATATATGAATGCATAGAAATAAGTTCATGAAAAGTAAGTATATGTAAAAATGTTACAGTGATTAGCACTGGATGAGAAACTACAATTCCAAACCTTTTTTTAAAAATTGACATTTTATTTGTAGTTTCAAATTTTGGTTTGGTGAATAATAGTTCCTTATGTACTTTTAAGAGAGTGAAATTCTCCATTGGAATGATTTGGTGAAGACTGACCTGTGTGTGTCCCGGATTTTTTATCTCCCTTGGAAATTGCTTCATTTCCCACAGCCACCAGCAAGCCGGCCCCACATAGCACCACTTTCCTCTTGAGTATCTCAAGAAGACCGAAACGCAATGGCTCTTCTTCCTTTCCCTTAGTACAGATGGGATTTCCAAACGCGCTCTGTCAAACCTGCTGGGATGACAGTAGGCACATAAACCCTGAAAATATCGCAGGCACACGTTTGCGAAGGTTTCAGATGCTAACTCTGCTGTCTGTTGCTTTGCCCGCCTAAGGTTGGCCTGGACATTTCTGTTCAGAATATCAGGACTAGGCTGCTCCCTCAGTGGCCCTTCATCCAGATTTCACTCTGAAGCTACATTCCAGTCTCTTGTCTGTGGGGAACCACCTGGACGACTGTCCTTGAATGAAGAGCGGCTATCTCCATTCTGGATGAACTTGGCCCTGCCTCCACGTGTTGACATGTACAGAGCAGGCCAGGTCATTTCTTTGTCTGTTCCATTGGCTTTAAACAATGTAAATTGGGCTGGCTGAGGAGCTCATGTAATTTTTGTAGCAAGGTGACAGACAGTCACTGTTTCTCCACCTAGTGACTCTCAAAATGCATGACTGGTCCAGGCAGGATGGAGAGCCATGCTCCACACAATCAGCCGGGACCACGCCTTGGGACAGGAGGCTATGACTTCCCAGGGCAGACAAGATGGAACATCAGAGCTGAAGCACAGACCCCGCATATTAGATAGTACCTCAGTTGTATAATGCCAATGACTCTCTCTGCATTTCTTTCCCTCTGCATCTCACAGAGATGATCTCAGGCCTCCTACCTAGCCCAGCTCACAGCAGTCACATATTTACTGCTACTCTCACTGCCACTCACCCCCAAGCACCTCCCTTCAGGGAGAATTAACAAAATCTTGGTCAGGCCCTGGATTGTGGTCTTTGTCCCGGTGAGTACCATCTTGGTTGGATTTAGGACCCTCTTGGCTCCCTGTAACTATATAAATGTCTTAAGTGTCTTTATTCTCACCCTGGGTTGCAGATTGTAAGTGGTTGATTGGAATCAACTCACTAGAATTCCAGCAACTTCTCTGTGGGATTACAAATATAAACTTCCCAGAGAGGCAAGATCCGGGAAAGGGCTCTCTATAATGTCAAAGGCTCATACCTTCCAAGGTCCCAGCAAGATTGGTGTCAGACTAGATATCGCTCTAGCATGACTCCTCCTCATAGGGAGTTTGAGCCACATAGATCCTATACGGTTAGACAGGTAATTATTCTACAACTGGTATAACTCAGTCACATCGGCCTACAACATGCAGGAGTGCAGCTGAGCTGTGATGTAGAAGATCATGGCTTCCATTTCTAGCTGAAACATTTACTTTTGTTAATGCTGTTAATGAATCTCTTAATTCTACTGGTTGTCCAAGTCCAAAAATATTTGATTTTTTTTCCTTCAGGTTTAAATGACTCCTCCATGAAGGGAATTGCTTCTTTCGAGGTTTATTTCTAATCTCTACCCCATCAGCTGTTTCTTTCTTTCTTTTCTTTTCTTTTTTTTTGTATTGGGGATCGAACTCATGACCTTATGCTTGCCAGGCAGGTGCTTATGCCACTGAGCTAAATCCCCAGCCCTCCCCCCAGTTGTTTCTGTAATTGGGAGTGAAGAGTCACTTCACCTCTGGGTCCTATGCTCTCCGCCTTCCACAGGACTTTGGCTGAGGGCTTTTCTGGGGTCCAGGGGGCTCTAAGTGGTGGCAGATTCTCAAGGGCAGACCCCACCTTGGTCCTCACAGCATGGGACCCTGTTGATGCCATCTTACCATAGTGCTTATTACTGATTTTAAAAATATTTTGGCAATATATTACGATATTTTGTATCTGTTATTAGGGTAAGCCAAAACCTTGGAGTTTAATACCAGCTAGTATTGAATCAGAAAGTCTTATGATCTATAGTTGGTTCATCAATCCAACACTTTGCTAATCTGAATAATGCGTGTCAGAGGTAGGGTTTTGCTGGAGAACCTGGTAACTTTGTCAGGATATATAGTTGTTTAGAATGTTACTTCTTAGACATGAAGTCTCATTTCTAAGAATCCCTTGTTGATGCTGAAGGTATTAAAGCATAAGAACTGGCTAGAAATACATTAAAGAGGCTCCTTACTGCTGCATGATGGGAAGTGAGTATTTAACTACAGTCTCGCTGGGCCTGTAAGCATTCTCTGTGCGGCTGTGGTGTAGGAAGCTTTCTCAGTGATGCCAGTAAGAAGGCTGCTTCTGCAGTGCTGCTGTCTGCTGCCTAGTAAACGCGCATGCAGAGATCTCCTGAAACCGTTCAGAGCTCCAGTTTCACCGCAATACAAGGACAGCACCAATTCTTTGGTACAAGTAATGGCGCGTAGTCTAATAAACATCTGAATAGGTGGTAGAATTTGACCTGATGTTGCTTTCCCTGGAATCACATAATGAAATGATGAATAGCTAAAGCTCATGCCCTCAGACTTCTTCAGTGTCTGTTATTTCCCAGAAAAAACATGTAAGCACTGGTTGTGACTAAACTGACCTGAGTTAGTTCGCTTAAACCGCGTCCTGTTCCAGTTTGTCTGAGAGGACAGGGCCCCTTCCACCCTTGCGGATACAGAATGTCCCTTCATTCTGGTCCAAGAGCCCCAGCAAGATTGTCTGACTCTCATCCACCACTCAGGACCAATACAATCCTACCTTGTGCTCTTTCTGACCTGCGGGGAATGTGGAAGGAAAGTGTATCTGGCCCTTTTGTGGGATACAAAAGTGAAGGTGGGAAATCTTACCAGTTAACATCACATACCACCTTTTCATAGGTTTAATATCCCATATAGGAGTTAAACACTGTAACTACCAAGAAAGAATTTCCCTCAATCCATCTCTCAGTTGTTAACTATGTATATCTCAGTGTCATTTGGGGGTAGCAACACCCCCTACTGAAATACAGCTATTTAACAAAAGAAGAAAAATCCTTCTTCTGTCCAAGTATTCCTATCTTGCAAATTATTTAGCAGTCTTTGACTTTGCCCACTAAAAGTCAATAGTTAATGGAAAAGCCATCAGGAAGCAACTCCAAAAGAAAGGTAGGGACCTGACCAGCCGCTGAGTTAATGATCTCTCTCCCGGAGGCAGCAAAGGCCCAAGGGGCTGGGGACGGAAGCCGCTGGGGAGGGGCAGACTCTCACCCCTGCTTCAGAGAATGCCTCGCCGTCCAGTGACCTTTTCCAGACTGCAGAGCTCTATGCAGGATTCTTCAGTTTCTCATCTCCAGGTTTCCTTGACCTTTTCTCAAAGGTGCTGGGACAGGCCTCCAGTTGACCTTTCACCTCCAGCTTCAGTATTCTATATCTCTTTGGTGTGGGTCCAAGACTATCATTGCCAAGGTTTTGTTAGGTATGATGGATCAAAATTGTGCACCAGAACTTAAAATAATGGTAAAATGAGGCTGTGTAGTCATACACTGGATTGGCAGTGTCGGTAATGATTTGTTGGTGTGTTTGATGTGTATTTAAATTTTGAACTATGTGAAAAATTTTTTGAAGTATTTCACTTTTAATTCCCTGTGTGTGTGTGTGTGTGTGTGTGTGTGTGTGTAATAAAAACAAATAGCCAGCCAAGCATAGTAGCACATGCCTGTAATCCCAGCAACTCAGGAGGCTGATTCAGGAGGGTTTCTTTTGCAAGGTCAGGCTGAGTGACTTAGCAGGACTCTGTCTCAAAACAAAATAAAAAGAGTTCAGGGTGGCTCAGTAACAGGGTGCTTGCTTTGCATGCACAAGGCTGAGTTCAGTCCCAAACAAACAGATAAACATCGCATTTGTGTTGAAAAGCACCAAAGTGGTTTGTGCAGAAGCTTTGAGGAAAAGGCTTTGAGGAAAAGACTTCTGTAGATGCCAGTGACAAGTGATGGGGACAAGTATGGAAATGGAAGAAAGGAGGCTGCCTGACACACCACCCAGGCTCGGGAACCAGAGAGTAATTAGAGCTGCCATTCACACATGGCACTTGGGGGGGTTCCAGTCTTAAACAAAGCCACTTCAACACTGGTGGAAACAGAGCCTCAGGTTTGTAGACTGAGGCCCCGTTCCTGGGTGTCTGTGCACAGCTTTAGCTCTGGTCAGGATGGAAGCTGTCGCAGTGCTGACCAGGCTCCAGGGGACAGTCCTCTCCCGAGGAAAGCCCTGGGCAGAAAGGCTGCGGGAGGTACCTACTGAGTGAATCCTGACAGGAGTCTCCTGGGGTGGCTTTTGGGGGAGGAGGATGGGGTGGCATTGACAAGCCTGACTGAACGTTGGTAAGGGGCTTCTGGAAGCAGCTGGGCAAACACTGGCAGGGAGATAAGAGCCACAGCTGTGCAGCTGGGTCCTCCCAGCCAGCTGCATGCAGCTGTTACTTGTGTGAGTGTAACAGAGGCCACGACATCACCCACGGGTGGCACTTCCTTAGCTCTTAAAACTGTCAGGGTCACATTGGAAATTTCGTGGGGTCCTGGTAATCGCACTCTTGCTTTCTCCAGAAATGAACAATAAAAAGTGTGCTTCTGAACTGCATTAGTATGAAAATGAATACAATCCAGACTGAACTCATTATGATCATTTTTTCCTTCTGATTTCAAGAGGAATAAAAGTGAAATCATTTTTGTTGGCTTTGCAAAGTATTATGGGGCCCAGGCACTTTGCCCACCATGGCTAATAGATGTACTGTCCCTCATAACTGCTTTTCTCTGTTTTTTTTTCCCAGAAGCTTCCTGTCTTTTTCCTCATTTTTGACACTTCCTGACTACTTTGTTGAGTTCTGTCCAAATCTGCCTTTTCACTAAAATTGGAAGTGTGCATGCAGGTTGGTCATGTTTAATTATTTGCCAGATCAATTTCTAAAAGCACTACATTTGTTATCAAACTATATTTTCAAATGCATTCACCACTTTAAAATTTTTTTTTCAAATCCATTTTATTTGAAAGAGAAAAAAAACCCCACAAAATTTCAAAACACATTAATCAGAGGGCAACAATGGTGCATATATTACGTGTGATCATCCCCAAATCATTAACCCAGAGCACAAGGCATCTTCATTCCATTGTCCAAATAATACCAGCACAGATCTTTCTCTTCAGGGAACTCAGAGAAATCAGTAGTATAACCATCTCAACTGTCTTTCACGTATATAGTTTCTTTCAGCTTTTCACATTAGTGACACAATATGATGTTTACACATGTGTGTCTGACTCATTCACTTATGAGTATGGTCTCAAGTTGCATACAATTTACCAATAAAATTCTCCAGATTTTCCTTCTTTATGGCTTAGTAGTACTATACTGTATAAATATGTCACATTTTTTAAATCCATTCCTCAGTCAATGGGCATTTAGATTGTTTTTAAGATCTAGCTACTACCAATTGTGCTGCTATAAACATGGGTGCATATATATATCACTGTAGTATGATGTTTTTAATTCTTTTGGAAAGACACCCAGAAGGTGAAGGCTGGGTCAAATGAGAACTCTAGTCCTAGTTTTTTTGCAGAATCCACACTGATTCCACAGTGGTTACACCTGTCTACACTCCTATCAACAGTGAAGAATGATTCCATTTTCCTCACAGCTCCTCCAGCATTTATTATTGGTTGATTTCTTTGATAACAGCCATTCTTTCTGGGGTGAAGTTGAATCTCAGTATTGTTTTAATTTGCATCTCTTAAATGACCAGTGATGTTAAGTATTTTTTCACATATTTATTTGCTGTTTGTATTTCTTTATCTGAAAAGTGTGTATTCATCTCAGATGCCCATTTTTGGACTCAGTCTTTAAATCTGGAAGGACTGAATTTTTTGAGTTTTTTATATGTTCTCAATAGTAATCCTTTGTCTGAGGAACAGCTGGCAAACATTTTCTCTCACATTGTGGGTTGTCTCTTCACTCTGTTGGTGGTTTCTCTTGCTGTGCAAAAGCTTTTCATTAGGGTGAGACCCCAGTTTCTTCTTTGTGATAGCTCCTGTGCAATCGGGATTTTGTTCACAAAGTCTTTGCCTGCACCAATGTCTTCAAGAGACATTATTATTATCTACACTATCTTCCAGCAGATTTAATGTGTTGAATTTAGGATAGTGTCTAGTAAAAAATATGGGTCCAATTTTAATCTTCTGCATGTGCACAGCCAGTTTTTCCAGCACCATTTATTAAAGAGACTGTCTTTCTTCCAGTGAATGTGTTTGGCACCTTTGCTAAAAATAAGGTGGTTGAGTGTGTCTGGAGTTGTTTCTGTATCTTCTAATCTGATCCACTGATCTTTGGGTCTTTTTTTTTTTTTCCAGTACCATGCTATTTTTGTCACAGTAACTTTATAGTATAATTTCTAGTCAGGGATTGTGATGCTGCCTGCTTTGCCTTTGTTGCCCAGGATTGCCTTTGCTCTTCTAGGTCTCTTCTGCTATCAGATGAATTTTAGGATTCTTTTCTCTAATCTTGTGAGATATGCTATTGGAATTTTGATTGGGATTATATTGAATCTGTATAACAGTTTTGGAAGGATGGTCATTTTTGCTATATTGGTTCTTCTTACTCAAGAGCACAGGATATCTCTCTATTTTCTAATATCCTCTTCAATGTCCTTTTTCAGAGTACTATACTTTTCAATGCAGGGGTCTTTTATATCCTTCATTAGATTGATTCCTAGGTATTTCATTTTTTTGTATAATATTATGAAATGTGTTGTTTCCCTGATTTCTCTCTCAGTGAGTTTGTTATTCATGTACAGGAAGGCTATTGACTTTTGAGTGTTGACTTTGTATGTTATGACTTTGCTATGTTACTGCATTTCCTTATTAAGTCTAGTAGTCTTTTGGTGGAATTTTTGGGGTATCATGTCATCTAAAAATAACAATAATTTAACTTCTTCTTTGCCTACCTTTATTCCTTTTTTTTCTCTTGTCTAATTGATACAGCTAAAGTTACCAGGACAATGTTGAACAAGAGTGGAGATGGTGGACATCTTTGTCTTGTTCCTGATTTTAGAGAGATGGCTTTGAGTTTTTGTCCATTTAATATGATGTTGGCTGTTGGTTTTGTTGTAGATAGTTTTTTATCAGATTGAGATAAAGACCATCTATTCCAATTTTCTATATGGTTTTTTAAAATCATGAATGGGTGCTGGACTTTGTCAAAAGCTTTTCTGCCTCTACTGAGATGACCATATGATTTTTGTCCCTGGCTCTGTTAATATAGTATATTACCTCTATAGGTGTATGTATGTTGACCCATCCCTGCATCCCTGGGAAGAATCTCACTTGATCGTGGTATATCATCTTCTTAATGACTTGCTGCAGTCTGTTTGCCAGTATCTTACTGAGGAAATTTGGATCTATGTTCATTAGGGAAATTGGCCTAGTAATTCTCTTTCCTAGTTGGGTCCTTCTCCAGTTTTTGTATCAGGATAATTCTTGCTTCTAGGGATGAATTTGGGAGTTTTGTTTCCCTTTCAATTTCATTAAATTGTCTGAGAAGTAGTGGTGCTAAATGTCTCTAAATTTCTTAGAGAATTCAGCAGTGATTTATCAGAGCCTGGGCTTTTCTTTGTTGATAGGTTTTTAATAATATCTTCAATTTCATTGACTGATACTGGTTTATTTAGGATATATATTCTTGACTCAGCTTTGGTAATTCATATGTGTCTAGAATCTGTCCATTTCTTCTGCATTTTCCATCTTATTAGAACACAAGTTTGCAAAGTAGGTATAGGTGATCTAAATTTTTGCAGGATCTGTTGTGATTTCACCCTCTTCATTCCCAATTGTCTGGATTTGAGTCTTTTTTTTCCTTTTTTTTTTTGATAAGACTGCTTAAGGGTTTGTCAATCTTATTTAATCATTCAAAGAACCAACTCTTCAATTCACTGATTCTTTGTACTTTTTAAAGTCTTAATTGCATTAATTTTTGATCTGACCTTTATAATTTCCTCTCTCATACAAGCTTTTGGCTTAGCCTGCTCTTCTTTTTCTAGAAGCTTGAGGTTCCCCATTGTTTATGTGCAGTTGCTCTGTTTTCCTGATATGGGTATTTACTGCCACAAAATTTTCCTCTTAAAACTACTTTCATTGTGTCCCTTAAGTTCCAGTGTGTCATGCTGTCATCATTCAACTTTAAAAACTGTCTAATATTTTTAAAACTTCAACTGTGACCCATTGGTTGTTCAACAGGATGCTATTCAATTTCCATGTGTTTATGAAGTTCTTACCGTTTCTTTTGCCATGGATTTCCAGCTTCATTGTACTGGTCTGATAGTATTTGTGGGATAATTTCTCTTCCTTTGCATTTATTTAAGCATGTTCTATGAACCAGTATGCGGTCTATTTTGTGAAGCTGAAAAGAATGTGTATTCTGATATGTAGTTGATGTGTCTTTTTGTGACAGGGGGTATTGAGGTCCCCCCAATATAACTGAATTAGGCTTATTTGATTTTTCAAGTCTGTGTTTTATATAGTCGGGTGCACTAATATTTGTTGCATATATATTTATAATTGTTATCTCTTCTTCTTGAATTGTTCCCTTTAAAAGGATATAGTGATCTTCTTTATTTATCTTAATGAGTCTTGACTTGAAATTCACTATTTACTTTGAAAACAAAATAGCTACCCCTGCTCATTAAATGTGTTTCTTGTATGAAGCACATTGTTGGATCTTGATTCTTGATCCATTTTACTAGTCTGTGTCTTTTGATTGGTGAATTGAGACGATTAACATTGATGGGTATAACTGATATGTATTGACTTCTCCTTGTCATGTTATTTTCCTGTTGTTGGCTCCCCACCTTTCCCCCTCCTTCTAATTGTTTGCCTTCCCTGGTAGATTCCTTCTGTTGGGGTTCATGGGGCTGTAGTGCTTATTACCCCTTTCTAGAATGTCCTTCAGAACATTTTGGAGTTCTGATTTTATGGTCAAAAATTTCCTCAGATGTTCTTCATTGTGGAAGTATCTTATTTTTCCGTGGATTTTGAAAGATAGTTTTGCAATATACATCAATCTTGGTTGAAAGTTATTTTCCTTTAGAGCTTGGAATACTTCACATCAAGCTGTCCTTGACTTGAGAGTTTGTGCTGAGAAATAAGTTGTGATTCTGACGGGATTTCCTTTATAGATGATTTTTTTCCTCTAACAGTTTTTAAGATTCTATTCTTGTGTTGAATTTCTGGAATCTTGATTATGATATGCCTGGTTATAGATTTTTTTGATAATGAATAATTGAAATTCTGTATGCCTGGCTTATCTATATGTCAAATTTTTTTCCTCTACCAGGAAAGTTTTCTGTCATGATGTTTGTGAACACTTTTCTAAAGTCATTTGTAGTATCTCCTGCCTTTCATTGAGTTCAATCAATCTTAAGTTATTCTTCTTTATCTCATCTAGCAGCTGCTGGATTGATTTCTCATGGTATTTTTACAAAATCTTTCTTTTCTTGGTTACTAACTGCAAGCCTTTCTTCGTATCTGAGATCTTGTCCTCATGTTGACCTAATCTGCTTCTAATACTTTCAATAGAATTTCTATTCTCTTGGATATCTGCTTGAATCTGCTTTATGGATCACACTTCTTTCCTACATGACCTTCCATAATTTTCTCAAACTTGTCTATTTTTTTTTTGTCTATATCTTCTCTAATGCCACTAAGCATGGTGTGTATTTTGGACAACATCTCTGTAGTTATCTGAGAGATTGTTTCTGATTTCATTTTTTTCCAGAGCCTCATTTTGTTGTTACCACTTCAGAGAGGCCTGGTTGGGGCTTTTAGAGTGTCCTACCACATTGCCCCATGGGTTTGCCTTTGGTGAACTGCAAGTCTGGGGTTGCATTTTGTTTGTCTTCTCATTTACCTCTTCAGTTTGTTAGAGATGAGAGTTGTTGCTTGTTTAGTCTAATGCCTGGTTCTTTGGCACTGTGCCACAGAATTTTCCGTGACTCTTAGTCAACCTAAGTCATGGTATATCAGGAGCAACAGCTGTTTAGAACAATAATGTCAATTTTGGCTATAGTGGTACCAACAGCATCAAATAGCCTAGAAAATGACAAGCTGAGCTAACCCTTCATTTGCTGCTTTAACCGTATGAATTAGATTTGTGATTATATAACAAAATCTAAAACAAACCAGAAAATTATATGCAGTATATAGCTCTTTATGTCAATTGTACCCTAGGGTGTTAAATTTTAAAATGGGTCAAGGACCAAATAGAACAATGGAAGAAGAGGAAAAGATTAGAAGGTTGGAGGACAGAGGGGCATCACGCCAACTTTGAGAAACTGGTGCAGGAGACTGAAGGAAAAAAGAGATGGAAGAGCTAAAAGGAAGAACAGAACAGAAACACACCCCAAAAGAGGCTAAGAACCACGTTCACACTCATATACAAACAATGTAAGAGAGAGAAAGAAAGAAGAAAAAGAAAAAGAAACAGGCCACTTTCAGGATACTCACTGGTGTCACTAGTAGGCAGTCTGTGGAGACAGTCCTGAATCGTGCCCATCTATCCAGTGGGCCAGCAGTTCTGGGTTCAACTGGTCCATCTCCAACTTGGCTCCCAGCCGATCTCTGTCTCCTGTGGGAGGACTGAGTCCTCTCCACTCACCGCCAGCCAGTGCAGTCCCTCACATCTGCTGCTTCCCTCCACTGCCACGTCTCTCTGCAGAGGCCTCTCAGGTCACCGGTTGTCACTATCACCATCACCGTGACTGTGCACCCCTCTCCTGTTGGGAGCCCCGCCTCAGGGAGAAGGCGCCGCTGGCTACTGCCTTCTTCATTACAGTCTTTCTCTTCACGCTATGGGCTTCAATTTACACTTCAGATTCTTCCCTGGTCCAGAGGACCCACTTCCCTCCTTGTCTTCTTCATGATGCTGGTCCAGTGTCTGCACGGCGACTCTCAGAGAGGCTGTTTTCTCTGCTGCTTACCGCTCTACCATCTTGGTCTCTCCACATTCGCTATTTTTAAATATGCACCAACTCTACACTCAAGATGATTTCTAATAAAAGTAGGAAGCTACAGTTTCCCATGAGTCTCTGTGCACCCACCTTAAAAATCCGCACTTGTTTTTCCTATGGCCCAAACCCAGGTTGTTTGTATGGACTCCTGGACCAGGAAGGAAAGACTTGTGGCTTCTAACATTCAGAAAGCAGCACTGTCGATGAACTGAGATGCTTCACTTTCCTGCCGCCCTACGCTTGAGCAACTCTGCATACTATTTACCCTTCCTGGACAGGGCTTCTAGACAGTTGGTTCTCAGATTAAAAACAAAGTGCAATCAAAATCATTCTGTGTTCGGAAAAGAATTATTGCCTAATTTTTCTCTGTTTATTCTCTCCTCTCTCCACATTGCTGGTGTCAGACTGGAAAAAAGTGGTGGAACTGCACTGGTTTCTTTAGGAGGAATCAAGGTCAGCTGGCAATCGGTTCTCATCTAGACTATTTGCTTTACAGTTTTAGAAGAAAATAAAGGTATATTTTTATAATCTCCTGGAAATCTCAACTATGAATCAGAATGAAACCAATGACTGACATAGGACAGTGGAAGCTGTATGGTCTGAAGATTTGTATGAACCCATCAGTACCCCTTCTCTGGGAAAAGTGTTTATTAAGGATAGAAGACCAGTCAAACAACCCAACCCAACCCAACCCAACCCAAAGACCCCCTCATTTGGTCCTAATTTGCCTGTCCAGTACCATCTCTTACATGCTATTTCATGTATGTCATGCTCTTGAAGCATTTCATTATTGCTTAATGTAAATGTGTGTTCTCCTTGGGGTAGGAATGCAGCTCAGTGACAGTGTGTTTGCCTCACATGCGCAAGGCTCTAGGTTCCATCGCCAGCAAGGAAAACAAAAACAAACAAAGTTCAGATTCCGGTGTTGCAGGAATCCTACTGAAATGTCAGCTAAGTTACTTAGATGTATGTGAGTCTTTGAGTGGGTAACTGTCTCTGCTTTTTTGGTTTCTTTATCTCTGAAATGAGGTCACAGTGGAACAATGGCATGGGGTTTTTATGAAGATGAGGTGCAATGCGGCATCCAGATGACATGCACTGTGCCTGGCCCCTTCTGAGTGCTTGGCTGGGACCCCCCATGCTACAGAGGATGGTGGTGAGTGCTGATGCCTGAGCTCTCCTGAGCCTGTTATCTGATTGGGGAAATATTACACAGGGCAGAATTAAGAAAGCATGGTCATAGCTGGAATCCGCTCATAAAGAAGCACAAAGACGTAAATACTGAAAATACACAGACCAGGGCTTCCTAGACATGAAAAAAGAACACAGTGGGGAAAAAAACAATGTGAAGACATCAAATAAGAATGAATGCTAGATTGAAATAAAGACAAGTTTGTCTACATAATGAGAGAGTACATCCTGTTCTTGGAGAAAAAAATTAAGGGACATTGCAAAACTTCAAGGATAAAGAGAGACCATGCTGAGCTTCAAAGCCGAAAATTCAAAACAAGTGTAGTCACGCACCGCAGAATGACATTTTAGTCCCTGTCAGGCTTCGGATGTCATAATGTCCTGTGAGGTGAGAAGGAAGCTGAAAGACACCTCTGAGCCAGTGAAGTCTCAGACATGGCATTGTCCTAGGGCAGCACAGCCTCTGTGTTTGTGAGCAGACTCGCTGCGCTGCCCATGGTAGAAAAGCATAGCTCAAACGGTTGTGTACATAATGCTTGAGAATGAAGATAAATGAGTATGCTGCTGGTTTATGCACCTAGGATATTTCAGCACAATTTTAGAGGGCGCTCCTTTCTCTTATAGATGGAAAACTCTACTGGCAAGCAGTGTGCAGCGTTATGCCACAGTAGCCTCGCCCATCTCCTGTGCGTCACATTTCTTGGTTCCGTGAAGGCCAGTCCTGAGTGACTGACCTGCACTGTCCCGGCTGCTCTGAGCTCTCAGTCATTCATGGGCCAGGAAGTGCCACAGGACGCCTTGCCCAGGATAGACCACTGTGACTGTGAACAGAGAGCTCAGGCTGGTTTCATGCTTCTTCCCAGCTGAGCAATACAGAGACCCAGAAATCAGCCGAGTGAGGTTTCCTGTGTTCTCGGGGAAAGCAACCCAGCTGTCTGACCCATAAGAAAGAAAGTAAGGATGCGGGAGACACAGCTCTGGTGACACCTCTCCCCAGCTGCCTGGGACCGAGGATTTGCCAGCGAAACAGGACTCTGCTAAAACCGGGGAGTCCCAGACAAATAAGGACAGTTAGTCCTACCATCTGAATTGTTTTCATTAACCTTTCATTTAAAAGATTGTGAGGAAAAAAAGAAACATACGCAGAACGAAATCTAGCAAACCAAGAGACAAATCAAATAGATGATTGTACATGCAGAAGGCTTGGTGACATGATGGTGACCATGGCATGTGCTTATGGATTAAAACGAAACTGAAGCAACTAGGGAAATGATAACTTGATGTAATTTTCATTCTTTTTGTGAAAGACATTTCAGGAAATAAATAGTAGTTATAAGACTAGTGGGCTGCGCCACCGCGTGTCTCTTAGGATCTGACTGGTCGTCTGCTCTCGGCAGCCTTCTCCTCACCCTTCTCTTCCTCTGCACCCTCGTGCTCACTGAGTTATTGCCGGATCGGAGTAAATCACTGACACTAAAACCTTGCAGCACGAAAACCAACATCCTCATCTTCTAAGAACAGCGCCATCGTCTTATATTGCTGCACTTTTTTTTTGGTCTTTTTGAGACAGGGTCCCACCGTGCAGTTCAGGCTGGCCTTGAACTTGCCTTGTAGCCCAGGCTGGCCTGGAACTCTCCGTAATCCTCAGCCTCAGCCTTCCGAGTGCTGGAATGACAGGCGTGCTTATAATAACTAAATTCAGAAAATGTATTGTTGTATACGATATCAATGTGTATTAGAAACTACATATCCTTATTTCACTGATTGTTCACCACACGGGGCTGTTTTTAGACTCAGCCTGCAGATCTTCCCCGGGTTTCCAGCTTGCCGACTACTTTGCAGATTTGGTCTTAGCAGCTTCCACAATATTCGGTGTGTGTGTACACACATGGATATGCATATGCACACACGTACACAGTTCTTTCTGTTTCTTTGGGAGCTCTGACTAGTGCAAGTGCTTGACACACATGTATAATTGCTATAAAACAATATCATTATTCTATTTTACAAATAAGTTAAAACTTCCCTATGAGAAAATAGATCCAGAGGATTTAGAACAACACCTAGATGGATTTCACACTCCCCGTGCACAGCTGGCAACAGTGGAGCTGAAATGCAAAGCCACCCAGGCCTGGCTCAAGCACTTGCCCTCCTTGCTCCTAGTGACAGTGGCTCCTGTCTAAGAAATCAGGAGACAGAGGGGGTGCATGTATTATAAATGAAAAAAAAAGTCAAGGTATGGGGCAATATGAATATCACTTTTATTATAAATAATTTATTATAAATAATTATAAATATTTTATATAAATATAAAAATATGCTCTTTATATAGCAACAGATATGAAAATGCATGTGTGTGCGACAGTCTGGGGTTCTGGGGGTCTGGGACCCAATAGAGATTCTGGGATCTGGGGTTTTGGGAGCCAATAGAGGTTCTGGGGGTTCTGGGGGTCTGGGACCCAGTAGAGGTTTTGGTCCAGAAGTCAGTCTCTGTCTATGACCAATCTACTGGCTCAACACCCCTGTCACAATGGCTTCCTCCTTCCCCTTGACCCTGCATGGTCTGATGCCCTCTTCCTTCTGGGATCTGTGAGTGACGCAGTGCCCCATAATTCATGAATTTCACTGAGTTGCCTTCCTATGTGTCATGTGACTCACACACTCACCCCTAACTTCGGTTCTGGCCAGGGCTGCTGTGGAGATGAGGTCTCCTGGTGGGAGTAACTAGATCCGGGTCAGTCAAGGGAGACGAGGTTCCTGTAAGGACACCTGGTGACAGGTCTGATACTTAGGCATTGGCCTCTGCCATGTTAAAGAAGTATTCTGTGAAATCACAAACACACACAACCACCTCTTCTGGAGTCCCAGCTGGGCGGGACCACAGTTCAAAACACTTCCCACAGAGAGACTTCAAGACCAGATCGAGGAAAGCACAAGCATTCTCTGATGAGTAGAAGCCTGGTGGAACATAGGCCTGCTACAGGAAAAGAAGGACCAAGTTTAGGACACTTCCAAACTTTCCCCCTGCTTTCATGGTGAATTCTTTCTTTCTAAACTATAGTTTCAAATCCTGGCTGGTGAAAACCTGTTACTTTGCCTAGGTTCAAAGATCCTAGATTTTGTAAAAACATAATCTTGTATTATGGTCAAATTTGGAGGAATTAAAACAAAGAAAAACCATTCTCTTTCAGAAATATGTGGTAGAAATAGGGATATTATTAACAATAGCTGCTAGGCTTATAAAATGGAATGAATTCTATGTCTCAGATGAATATGAATGGGAAGTTAATCTAAACAGAGAACATGTATACTCGCCAGTGCCCTACACCTTAGGACGCTATTTAAAAACTGAAATACTACGCTGGACCCCCGCTAATGGGTGAGTGAGCCACAGCCAAAGGTACATGGGAACCCTATCCCTGCGTAAGGCCTCCTGGCACTCACCAGTTACACCAAGTACTTAAATCTCCAAAGAAATGTACAGATTTAGTTTTTATCAACTTGCAATCCACAGTTTGGATTCAGGAATCCCTTGTAAGCATCAAGAGACGGACAGAAATGGTGTTGTCAGAGGTTGGCACGTGAGCACAGTGGCGCAAGGGTCAGTTGGGCGAAGGAGGGCGCTGCCTGGTGTCCTGCCTAGCGGCGCCTTCCTTTGAAGATACCCGGAGTGAACTGCAGCAGTTTCCCCCAGAAAACCTGCAGACTGGATTTGAGCCGACGATTCCCCAGGTGAGCACGCTCTCAATTCTGTTTCTATTTGGGTCAAAAGTTTCAGCAACAAATGCCCCTTTTTCCTTGGTTGCTTTCTTTACTGGAAAATTCACAGAACTCACACAAACACCCGTTGAATTGTATAGATGCAGAAAAACCTTTCCTGTATGTTCTTTGCATCACACCTGGTTATTAGTAGCTAGTTACCTTTTCTTTTTTTGGCTGAAGTTCAAGTTTCTTGCTGGGCAGTAATAAAGGCATGTTTGTTTCACATCCATGTTACAGAGTGTTTAAAGAGGCAGGAGTTGGGGCTAAAAATCCAAGACCAAACAGCCAACTGTAAGGTCTGTTTTTAAACTTGAAATAAAAATTCCCCTTTCCTCCTTCCAGATTTATTTCTATGCCAGCTAAATTTTGGAAACTTACACATAAACATTTACTTAAATATAAGATCATACTGTATTTTAGCAGAAACTGGGACATTTCGTCTTTGATGAGCCCAGATGCTGACTGAGCTTTTGCTAGATTTCATGGTAAATCTAAGACATTTATCACTTCAAAGGTCCTAACGCAGGGCAAGAAAACATTGTAAAGCACACAGCGCTCTCTCCTAGATGGTGCTGTGTGTTTGAGACAGTTGAGTATCTTCACATGACTCCAGTTAGATTTTGAAATATCTTCTGCTCAGACAATCTGAACACGCTCTGAAACTCCCTTCACCCGCCTGATGGTTCTGGACCTTGGTGGGGGGTTTGAAACTGAGTGTACTTTAGAGAATTGTTCCAGTTCTTTTCCAGTAAGCTCCCACGCCTTTAGAATCCCAGGGTCACTATCTCTGAGTCTGGAATACCATTGGTTGTCAGGGTTAATGACATTTTTTGGAAGAATTTGACTTAACTGAAGGAGTTACTTGGTGAGAGACAAGGGACATATAAGTAGTAAGAATAACTGAAATTTGTTTCTTGTTTACTGTGTCTGTGGTACCATGCAACACTTTACAGGTATTATTCCGCATTTATCATTACCTGTAAGATCGGTATTATTTTCCCATTAAGCATTGTAGAGGTTAAGTATTTTGACAAACATTGCCTCAAGTATAATCTTAACCTTCAGTTACTTGAGAGGCATTTTTTTGTTCTTTACCATATCTTTGAAATTTAGAACATTGCGTGGCACATAGTAGGTTCTCACTGAATAAATACTGAAAGAATGAATACAAGCAAGAATGTGTTAGTGGGTCATGGTGACACACGCCTGTAATCCCAGCACTTGGGAGGCTGAGGCAGGAATATCATTGTGAGTTCAAGACCAGCTTGAGCTACAAAGTAAGCTCAAGAGCAGCCTGAACTGCAGAGTGAGACCCTGTCTCAAAAAGAAGAAGAAACAAGAAAGAATATGTTAATCAAAGTGAAAAGACTAGGATGGAAATGTAGATTTTGTGGGCTGTAAGATCTGTTCTGTCTTTCTGTTTTTTCCCTGCATCCCTCATGGGGTAGGAAGGGGCTGCTTTTCTGTGTGGTTTCAGGCTGAGTGTCCCCACTGGCTCTCCTCACTGTGGGGGTGGCTGGAGAGACCAGCAGGCAACATCTTGTACCTATTAACTCTCACCTTTGATTTTGCCGAGGCCAGGGCATCTCCTAGCTTTCCTTCAGAAAGCTTTGGGGTGTTGCCATATTTGAATCGTCTAAGACGGGGGGGGGGGGGGGGGGGG
>PVLA01012730.1:0-17245 GCA_004027455.1 Hydrochoerus hydrochaeris | reverse complement strand
TAGGTTAAGTTTCAGACGAGGCCAATCATATTTTTTCAAAACAGATCAGGACCCAACTGGGCAGAAGTAATAATAACAAGAGCAACAATAATCCTTGGGTCCGAAAGAGGCAGTATCATTTGTGTTGTTGATGTTAGGGCTTGGAAGAGGGGAAGAATTCGTGTTTTCTGTGTATTTGTGAGCCCACCTGGTTCCAAGGCACTGGTTCAGAATTCCATACAGCAGAAGGTGGAGATTCCTGAGAACTGGCCAAGCTTCCTTTCTGGGGAAAAATAAAAAGGCAAAGGAGAAAATAAATATGTGGCAGGGAAGAGAAAATACCCAGGCTTTCCCTACAGCCCAAAGAGGCCTGGGCTTCCTCGGAGGAGACGTGAAGCCCAGTGTGTGAACTGAGCAGGAGGCCAGAGCAGAAGGCAGCAGCTTCACTGCTGGCCAGGAGATGCTGTTTGTATTCTACTCTTCTACTGAGTGCAGTGCTGGTTTTTTTGTGGGGTGGGGTGCGCAAGGTGGTGGTGGGATATTTCTTGTTTAGTTTAGTTTTGTTTTTGTCTTTTTGAGACAGGGCTTCAGTTCAGGCTGGACTTGAACTCATTTTGTAGCCCAGGCTGACTTCAAACCCACAGTGATCTTCCTGCCTCAGCTTCCCGAGTGCTGGAATTACAGGCATGCAACACTACATCTGCCCTTGGTTTTGTGGTTTACCTAAGTCTTTAGCATCACTAGCTACAGCACATAACTGCCAAATAGATGCTCCAAAAAAACAATATAGAAAGTGCCCTTAAAATGACATTGTCAGCCAGGCATGGTGGAGAATTCCTATAATCCCAGGACTCAGGAGGCTGAGGCAGGAGCATCATTGCAAGTTCTAGACCAGCCTGGGCTACAAAGTGAGCTCAAGGCCAGCCTGAACTGCATAGCAAGAGCCTGTCTCAAAAAGACAAAAAAAAAAAAAATGACATTATCATTCATATGGCATTTACTGATAATGCATGATCATCACTTCCTATTTTAAAAAATTATTATTGCTAAATATAAGCTCTGCTTGGCTGCTTCCTTGCTACTTACTGAAACATTGTATGTGATACCGAGAAGTATCTGAGCAAGATGATAAACTGGACAGTTTAAGAGCCCTTACTTAGGAATTAACCACGGAAGTGAATGACTGCTACGACAGAAACTGTGGTACTCTGGGAAAAAGATCAAAGAGGACATCAGGAAATGGGAAGATAGCCCCTGCTGCTGGATAGACAAAACCAATGTAGTCAAAATGACCCCGCATCTAACCTGAGTACAGGTTTAACACAATGCCAAGCAGAATAGCAACAGTGCCCTCCACAGAATTAGAAAAAATGATCCCAAAGTTCAAATGGAACCAGAGGAGATCCAGAACAGCAAAAGCAAACCTGAGCAACAGGAGCAAAGCAGGAGGCATCACAATGCTAGGTTTTAAGTTATAGAGCAAAGCTACAGTGTTAAAAACAGCATGGTACTGACACAAAAACACAGGGATCAGTGGAACAGAGTAGAGGATGCAGAAACAATGCCAGGAACATTCAACCATGTGATCTTTGATAGAGGAACCAAAAACACACCATAGAGGAACCAAAAACACACCATAGAGGAAAGATAGCTTCTTTAGTAAACAATGCCGGGGAAACTGGCTATGCCCACAAAGCAGATTGGAGCTAGATGCATATCTTTCACCATGTTCTAAAATTAAAATCAATACGTATCAAAGATCTGGCTGGATGCAGTGGGTGCATCTTTACTTCAGCATTCAGGAAGCTGAGGCAAAAGGATCACCACGAGCTCAAGGGCAATGTGGGCTCCATAACAGGACTCTTTCTCAAAAAGAAAAAAAAAAAGCAAAGATCTAAATGTTAAAAAGGAAACACCTAACTTACTGGAAGATAAAATAGGTAAAACTCTTGGCATAGGTGTAGGCAAGGACTTTCTAAACCATCAGTATAAGAAATAGCCTCAAGAATCAACAAATGGCATCATTTCAAATTAAAAACCTTCAGCACATCGAAGGAAACAACCAATAGAATAAAGAGACAATCTGCAGGATGGGAAAATATTTTTGACAGCTGTACCTCAGATGGAGAGATAAGATCTGCAATATATAAAGAAGTTTTTAAAAATAGCTTCCTCCAATTAAAGACTGAATTAAAAAAGCAGACAACTGAAACGAATAGACCCTTCTCAGACAAGAAGTACAAATGGCCAACAAGTACACACAAAAAATGTCCAACATCTCTGGCCACTACAAAAATACAGAGTAAAGTTATGACAGAAAGACAGGCCATCATCAAGGAATCAAATAATAAATGCTCACAAGTCTGCAGTGAAAAATGAATCCTCTACTGTTGGTGGGAGTGGAAATTAGTACACCTGCTATGGCCATCAGCATGGAGATTCCTAAAGAAAGTAAACCCAGACATTCTATCCAACCCAGCTACTCCCCTTCTAAACATCCTGGAAGGGTTAGAGACATCATATTGCAATGGTACACGCATGCCCATGTTTATACAGCACAACTTGTAACAGCTAAATTGTGGAAGCTGCCTATATGTCCGTCAGCAGAGGAATGGGTAAAAAAAAATGTGATATTTATGCACAACCAAGTACTACTGTGCCGAAGAGGATAAATCTGAGTCATTTGTAGGAAAATGAACATACCTTTAGATCATTATGTGATGTGAAATAAACCAGATACACAAGGTCAAATATAAACATGATTTCTGATTTCTTCTATGTCAGAAACACAAAATAGAAATAAAGAGCACAATAAAAAAAATAGGTATGAAGAACCAGGGGGATAAATCTTTCTCACACAGGAAGGAGACCACGAGATGGAGGGACACAAGGAGAAGGAAGAATTCAGATATGTTATATACACGTACCCATTCCCCATAGGGAATGTAATCATTGTGCATTACAAACATGTACCAATAAGAATTTAAAAATAAATCATTCCTTAAAATATTTCTCCTAATTTCAGTTGCTCAGAAGCTTGTTTTCCTCTCCCCTTCTGAATCACCTCTCTTCCTCTGATACTCGGTTTTTTCTCAGCAATAGTCTTTACCTTACCTGCCACCTATTAGGTTCTAAACAGTAGCTGTAATAAGAATGACAGCAGGAATAAGGGGCTGTGGGGCTGACACCTCTGGAAAGGGGCCACCTGATCACAAAATCGAAGGTGCTTCTGCTTTCTGAGGAATGGTGAGAACTTTTTTCTTACACAAGAAACTCTAAAGCAGACTTGCTTTCCACAGCGGTGGGAATATCAAAGGCTTTTCTGCATGGTGCTGTCAAAGGGTTTCATCAGTTTTGGGGCACCCTTCCCCATGGTTTTTCAGCAAGACAAATTTTCACTCCAAAAACCTGAAGAGTATACCAGATAAGACCTGTTATTTTGAGTTAAGGACTTAAGCAAAGACACACTCACTGACTTACTGTACACAAAAGTTTCTAGTAGATACCATGTTCTGAAAACTGTGTTTCTCTTTGCAAACATGAGCCAAGACACAGTGAGTGGGCAGCAGGAATTTTTCAGTCTTGTAAAACACGTACCTATTGTTAATCATATTATCTCAGTCTGTATGTAGTGCTGTGACACCTGAGATGGGTAATTATTAAAGAACAGAAATTTATTTCTCACCATGTTGGAGCCCAGGAGGCTGAATACTAAAATCACTGGCTGGATATGAAGAGAGCTGCCCTCTCGTCCCGAGATGCTGTCTTGCTTCTGCATCTTCTGGAGGGAAGAATGATATGGTCTTGAACGGCAGGAAGGCTCAAAGGGCTGGTCTTACTGCTCAAGACCTTTTACAGGGCACCAAACCTGTCATTGTGGGTCCTTCATCACTCAATTATCTGCCTGAGGCTCTAAGTCTCAATTCCACCACAGCGCAGATGGAGTTTGAGTATGGATTTTGGAGGGGACCTTTGTTTAGGTCTAAATATGTTTCTCTGTGTTATAGTCTCATTTTGGGTGTAAGATAACAAAGAGCAGCAAAAGACTTTAAAATGTATAGAACTTAAAAAAAAAAGTGTACATATACCAAAGAATGATTCCCACTCACCTTCTTCTACCATTCACCAACGATGCTGGAGACTTTTTTTCTACAATCCTTAACTAAAATAAACTTGCATTAATTCATGTTTTTACATATAGTAGCTTATTATTTCTGCTTAACTTATTTTTATTAAAGAACGATTTTTAAAACCAGGCTTGAAAAAAATCCTGAGACAAAAAAAATTAGGCCTTAAAAATCTTTTTTTGCTGTTCGATGTATTGCTTTTACCAATTACTCTTATTTGATCACTATGATGCCGCGTCATGCTGTTACCAGGTTTTGGGGTGCTCATGGCTTCTTCATACCAAACAAGACATTGAA
The DNA here is from genome assembly GCA_004027455.1 of Hydrochoerus hydrochaeris. Taxonomy (NCBI): domain Eukaryota; kingdom Metazoa; phylum Chordata; class Mammalia; order Rodentia; family Hydrochaeridae; genus Hydrochoerus; species Hydrochoerus hydrochaeris. The sequence continues at coordinate 12,842 of PVLA01012730.1, read as the reverse complement.
CAAAACAAGAGAATATGGTGCAAAGTTTAGTATTTACTTGAAACTGGAAAAATTGAAAGTGAAAGGTAAGGGGCAAACTGGCTCTGCAGAGCAAATTTGGACCAAGTGGGAGAGAAAAAGCAAAATAAAAGTACACCCTGGGGGAGACAGGGCGGGCTACCATGGGGAAGGCCACAGTAGCGAGCTCTTCACGGCATCTTTGTCCTTTTATTCCCTCTGCATATTGTGCGGGCCTGCAAGAAGGTCCACACATAGGGCTGAGAGAGGCAGCTCCGTGGATGCTGGGAGCTGCCATCCCTCCCTTCCCAGCCAGGCTACACCTGTCTCCCATCTCAGTGGATCTGATAGGTATAATCCAGGCTCTTGCATGTGGCAAGCAAAGAATTACAGGTATATATCCAACAACAGCATGGTGGGATTGTAAGGGACCTGAAAGACCAACAGGTGACACAGGAGGGTTTATTTAGGTGCACACGGGCTCAGCAGACCTCCAAAGGCTGAGCCCCCAACAAAGAAAGAACTTTAGTTTTACACTTGCTGTCAAAGGGGTTGATCTTGCCTAGTGGGTGGGCAAGTGGGTTTACAGAAGCAAGATAAGGGCGTGAAGAGGAACTGTTTTGCAATTTAGCAACAGCCATAGGGAAGGGAAGTCTAAGGGGGAAGCGTTTAAGGTTGGGGAAGCTACTTTTCCTTTTTAAGTTTTGCTTTAGGAAAGAAAAAGCAGCTATACTTACTGAAGATCATTGGAAGATGTGCTCGGGGCAGGTCTGTGCCAACAGACGAAAAGATGGCACAAAGGGAAAAACGGTGGTAAGGCAACTGGAAAGTAAAAAGCACATCCATAGATCAGCCTTTCAGAATTTAAAAGCAGTGCCTGCCACCCAAGCGTCCCTCGCTGGACCACTAGGCAAGATTGACAGGAATGATGGACAGGGCACTGAGTTATCTCAGGGTTCATCACACATGCCTGTCCCAGAACCCGCTCTAATTGAATTATACGCATGAGACACAGTCTCTGTGTGTGAACCTTTAATGAGGTTCCGTGGGGTAAAAGTTACTGATGGTCAGGTCATGAGATCTAACCAGCATGTACTCTGACCTGGGGTGTTAGAGATTGCCTGGGTCTTTACTATTTTTATTTCTGCTTCTCTTAGAGCAATGGACAGAGGAGTGGAACCAGGGTGTTGCCAAAATTCAGGGGTGGAGGGGAAGTGGTCTTCCAGCCCCAGTTCGCAAATACGAACATCTGCGCTGTGAACTTTCACAGCTATGAACAGATCTTGCATTATGAACACTTGTAGATGTGAGGAGACTACAGAAGTAGCTCATGTATCTCTGGACACTGACACAGCTGAGCTGCTGTGTGCTTACTGTACAGCGCCGTAGTGCACAGTAATACAGTGCTCAGTCAGAGCCCAGGGCGTCCGGAAGCCAGAGGAAGAGCAGTGGTGATGCGGGGGAACTGCTAGCAAGTGCACAGCAATACCCATGGAAACCAAAGCAAAAATCATTGAGAGACTGGACTGAGACAAAAAGATGGTACAGGTCGCTTGTTCTCATAACATGAATCGTTCCACCACTGGCACAATTCTAAAGAACAAGGACAGGATCATGGGACACAGGAGGTCTGATGTGCCAGTGAGGTCAACAATATAGCATAAGACTCAATTTGTCAGACTTACAAATGAATCTGATTTATGAATGCTCTACTGGAACAGAACTCATTTCTAAGTCAGTTCATAGGGTGGGGGCTTACTGTACCACCTGTCCTAACTGCATTTTGTATCAGTCATTGAAATATCACATTATAAACCACAAATATGTAGAAATATGTCAATTTAAAAATAGAGCTGAAGTCGGGTGTGGTGGCTCACGCCTATAATCCCAGCACTCGGGAGGCTGAGGCTGGAGGATGGTTGCAAGTTCAAGACCAGCCTGGGCTACAAAGTGAGCTCATGGCCAGCCTGAACTGCATACTGAGATCCTGTCTCAAAAAGACAAAATAAAATAAAATAAAATAAAATAAAATAAAATAAAAATAGGGCTGAAGATATAGCCCACTAGTAGAGTGCTTGCCTAGCATGCCTGAGGACCTGAATTCAATCCCTAGCATAAATAAATAACTAAATGAAATGCTTTTAAAATAAAACAATCAGTGCTCCCGGGTTTAGCTTAGTTGGCTAAGGCCCCACTCTGTAAACATGAGGCTGTGAGTTCCATCCCAGAGGCAGCAAAAAAAAAAAAAAAGACTACAAAATAAAATAAAACAATCAGAATGCTCATTGTCGGGTGAATAGCTAAACAAATTGTGGATCCTTACAACTCCACATGATTAGCATTAGAATGTACTATAACACTTCACTGTGATAAACAGGAATGTTCCTTTCATATATACAACCCTTGCTAGATTTGGAGGCCACTACTGAGGAGAAAATAGTCTATCTTAAAAAATCATACACTGGATGATTCTATTTGCATAATATTCTGAAAATATAAAAATTACAGAGATAAAAAGCAGACTGGTAGTTGTTGGGAGTTGACAACTAGCTCAAGAAGCTGATTGTAAAGAGGTGACATGAAGGGGATCTTTGTGGTCCTGAAATTGTTCTGTATCCTGATTGCAATGGTGGTTGCAAAAATAGACACATGTGGTAAAATGACACATGCATCATACTGTCATATTATAATGTCATATTCTTGGTTTTGATATCACACTATAATTATATCCCATGTAACTATGGGGACAAACTGGTTGAAAGATACCTGAGACCTCTGTATACTATATTTGCAAGTTCTTGTGAATCTATAATTTCAAATTTAAAAAGTATAATTTTTTAAAATGGCCTTAACTTGGCTTACACTACAAATATAGGCAAAACTTAGATTGGGTTATTTCTGGTAAATTCAGTATGTTAGAAGCCAAACAACCTCAGCTATTCATAAGCAACTAACACATGATTAGGTGGAACAATCCAACATGGTAAATTAAAAAATGGCAATTTTTAGTTGAAACCAAATGTTGTTTTCTTTTACATTTACCCCACAGCTTCTTGTTTCTGATGATTTGTCTTTGAAATACTAAGCCTCTTTTGGCTTGATGGTCTCTAATTCATGGACTGTTGTTACTCTGGAATTTTGTTGTATGTCAGTGTGCTTTTTCACAGTTGGGCATTAGACATGGGACTTGAAGGAAACTCCAACCATGACCCCCAGTAGAATCCTAACCAGGCATGGGGACCTGCTTTGCCATGTGTTTGCTGTTTTCTTGCTGCATCTGGAGTTTGTGGAGAGGTTCTCAAGTTCAAACCATGAAATTTGCAACCTGCACTTTCAAGTTTATTTAATATCCACCTGGACCCTGAGGTCAAACTGGGTGTCTGACCAGTCAAGCTGGGTGTTTCTCAGAAACTGGACAGGATCCATTTGGAGTTCTTGGGTAAGTACAATTTCCAAAGGACAGGCTTCATGGATTTGTCAAATCTAAGGATCCTGGGACTTTCCTCTGGAAGTCCAGCTGACATCATGTGAACATTTTCTTCTGGAAATTCAGTTAAAATTAAGTTCAAGAATTATGAACTTGACTTCCCTAGCAAGTGCACTGCAGAAAAACTGTAAGCAAAATGAAAGGCCCAGAGACCTCCACCACCCATCTGTCTGAAGGGGGCCGAAAACATGACAAAACAGAGAAAGAGCTAAAGGTCTCCAACTGCGGAAACAGGGAAAGTGAGTCCAACAGAGGTAAATGCAGAGGTTGAGAGCAGCAAACCTGTAATGTCAGAGACAGCCTCATCGGAAATAAAAAAAATACATCCATGACATCATTGTTGAATTTAAATCTGAAATTCTAACTCAGGTGAAGCAAGATATAAGAAGATTAATAAAAGAAATCCTGGGTAATCCTCAAGTAGACACAAATGAAAGAATAGAGGAACCCAGAGAAAGGAGAGAAACCTTTGATGAAGAGTATAAACAAAACCTAGAATATATGAAACAGATCCAAAGAGAATATCAGGAAATTAAAAACTCCATTGAAAGCTGGCAAAACCTTTTAACAGAAACTAAAAACCAACTTTCAAAACTTGAAGATAGATTTGCAAAGTATGATTGTGAAAGGAAGGATCTCTTAAAAATAACAAGGAACCAGGAAGCAGCAATACAAAGGCTAGAAGATGACAAGAGAATTTATAACCTAAGAATAAAATATGTGAATAAAGTTGCAGCAACAAATACAAATGAAATAAAAAGTCAATTCACAGAAATAATTAAGGAAAACTTCCCAAACATAGGTAACAGAAGTGAAGTTCAGACAAATGAGGCATATAGAATCCAGCCAACTACAACCAAAACAGATCTACACCAGACATATAATAATCAGGATCCCAGAAATCCATCACAAGAACAGAATATTAAAAATGGTCAGAGAAAAGAAACAGATTACTTATAAAGGAAAACTCATCAAAATCACAGCAGACTTCTCAATGCAAACCATCAAATCAAGAAGAGCTTGGAGCGAAATATTCCAAGCCCTGAAAGAAAATAACCTCCAACCCAGAATGATGTACCCTGCAAAACTGTCTCTCAAAATTAATGGAAAGACAAGATATTTCCATGACAAAGAGGAACTGGGGGAGTTTGTGACCACCAATCCAACCTTGCAAAGAATATTGAAGGACATTCAAGAGAGAGAGAAGAAAATCACCAGGGTTCCAGGAATAATGGCAGAAAGGCCTCAAAGAAAGGGGCAGACAGTGGAATGAAGGAGAAAAGTAAACAAATAACAACAGAAAAATAGCATGGCAGAGATAAGACAGAGAAAATTGGTTATATCACTGTTTTATCTTGACTGATTTTATTTGAATCTGATATGCTTGAGAGTGTCAAGTCTGAGAGTAGGGGCAACTACTCTGAAGATGACAAGATTCAATAGGATACCCATTCTGGTTTGATTGTTAACTGCCTTTGAAGTCCTATAATGTCTCCAATGTTTAGATTTTATTAATAGTGTAATTCAATGCTGTTTATATTATATTTGAGGATATAGACAATTTTATTGAAAATAACAAGAGTCATCATAGTGACTACCGAAGACCTAGTGTTGTGTTTTTGTATGTTCTTTTCATTTCATGTTTCTCTAGGAAGTTGTATTGTTGACTTGTTTTGATTTGTTTCTCCCTCTAATACAGAAAGGCTAGGTATATGTGTAGAGACTTATACATGTGTAGAACTTCTAAGTAGTTTATGAGATTGGATTATAGTTATTGTAAAGAAAAAAAAGGAAAAGAGAGTATTCTAAAGGATATAACTGCATGTATGTTTGAGTGTGTGGAATTAATAACCATGTTGCTAAAGTTTTAGTTGGATGGATGAACAAAACTGACTGCAGTCTCACCGTTTGGATGTCCACTTTGTGGGCTTTACTTTTGTAACTTGAATAACTGCATCTAAGAGGAAAGTATGTAATTATCAACTAGTAATTTCTTACTGGTTACTATTTTTGGTTTTTTTGTTTTGTTTTGTTTTTGAGATTTTGTATTGTTTCTACCCTCTTTCTGTTTCAAAACTTTTTCGTTAAATAAAAAAAATTTTAAAAAAGAATTATGAACTTACAGAAATGAAGGTAACTTAGGAAGACAACATAAAATTACAATGGCTACAATGAGCCAGTTATATTCTATATGAAATCACTCATACATGTGTGCATCAGGAGAAAAAAGGCAGGATCTCGGATATCTCAAAAACAGTGAGCTAGATTTTCCATTAGCATACAGACACTTGCAAAAGTCAGAACAACTAGAAAAACTGCCTCTCTGAAGTGTTACCTACAGCATGCCAATACATTATGCTTAATTTGCTGATTCTAATCACTTGGGTTTTTTTCATCTGAATTTATTTAAAACAAGTTTCCTTTAAAACCACCAATAGGGACTGGGGATTAATTCAGCAGCATAAGCGCCTGCCTGGCAAGCGCAAGGTCCTGAGTTTGATTCCTGGACCCCCCACCCCGAAAAATTAGCCATCTATAGATGAATAGTTAAAGAAAATGTAAGATGCCATAAAGAAGTATAATCTTGAGTCATTTTCAGGAAAATGGATATACCTCAAGACCATAATATTACAAGAAATCAATCAGAGATACAAGCTTAAATATGGCGTGATTTCTTTTATATGAGAAGCTCAAACTATAAATAAAGAGCAAAATAAAAGATAATAGGAAAGAAAGAGAGAGCTCTTTTGCAAATAGGAAGCAAATAGGAAGCTGATCAAGAGATGAGGGGGGAAAGAAATGGAAAGGGAGGGAGAGAGGGAAGAAAAGGAAGAGAGTGGACTAAAGGAACTAAGATGAGTACATGCACATACTGACTCCACACAAGCAAGGGAAACATTACATACTGCACGTGTGTACTAATAAAAGGAATAAAATTAGATCTCAAAAAGCCAGAAATATCACTAACAACTAAATTTAACTTGGTTTTGCACACAGCTCTGAGCTATGCAACCGGCAGTGATGGCTAGTGCAGGCGTTTCAGGCTAACAGTTCACTGGGGCCTTCGGTTTACTGTCTAAGGCAGCAAAGGATGAAGACTGAATATAGACTAGATCTTTCCTCCGTCTCTTGCTTAAAATTCAGTCCATAATCTCGGTAAATTTGACTATTGATGATAGGTAAATAAGGCCTTAACTTCCTTCTTGGAGAAAATTTAACATTCTTTCTCTGGGCTTTTGAGACATATAAATCTTCATTTCGCATATTTATTTAGGTGTACTGGGGATGGAACCTAGGACCGTATATATGCTAAGCGTTCACTGTTAGCATAAACCGCAGCTCCCGCCCTGTCTAGTTCTTTAAAATGCAGGCTCAGGGGCTGGGGTGTAACTCAGGTAGCGCAAGGGAGCCTGGAAATCACTCCCTGCACCCCTCTGAGGCAGAGCTGCCTCCCAAGGCCAATCCTCCCTCTGCTGTTCGGAGACAGGTAGAAAATAAAACAAGGGGGACTCAGGAGCTAGACCGGAGTCTAGCTAGACCGGAGCACACGCGTGTCAGGTCTCCTGGCCTGACCTTCAGGACTTTTTCCCCGCTCTAACTTTATGAAAGGTCCCTAAGTATGGACCACGCATCTCATTCATGTGATGTAATCAGAGTGGAATTTAGGACACGCGTGCGACTCAGCGCTGTCAGTCACTCCTGTGCGTCTTACCCAAGGAGAAGCAGCCAGGCTGGGAGCGTAGGCCTTAGCGCCCCGAAGCCTGATTTAGGGGGCGCTCTGTGGGTTTTGTGCTTTCCTGTCAGCCCAGCACCAATTTCTGCTGTGCTACCCTGCTTGTCAGTGCGGACCCGCCCTGAGCACATCTTCCCATGCTCTTAAGTAAACGTAGCTGCATTTCCTTCACCACTGGACGCACACTTTGCAAATCTTTGCTCCTTGTACACGGAACCTGGAATCTAGCTGCTGGCTCCACTGCATGGTATGAGCGGAACACTTGCCTCGCCCTGGGTTTGATTCCTATACCACAATAAAATAAAATAAAAATACAAAATACAAATTTCTGAGACATGATTCATGCATACGGATAAAAAGGAAAATTTTAGAAATAAACTGGTAGATGAAACATCTTAGAAGCTTTTTCCACAAACATGAATAAAAGGCATTGGCCATGTGAATGGATAACTTTAAGGCCAAGAGCACCACTTGGAACCAACTAGTGAGCTTTGTATTATCATGCCAGGCACATGGTTAAAATTTTAGAACACAAGCCATGAATATATCTGTCCATATATTTCTGTATGTCTACATTTATATTTATATGTCATTAATTCTATTATCAAAAAATATTTTTAGAAATGTCATTAATTCTATTATCAAAAAATATTTTTAGAAACGGATGCTACCATTAGGTGTCAAAAGCATGAACTAAAAAATTAATGAGGGACTGAGACCTAGAAATGGAGGGGAGAAGAGTGAGGAAGGAAAAGGAATAAAAAGAATTAAGAGCCAGGCATGATCCCTGCTGTATGCCTGTAATCCCAGCACTTGGGAGGCTGAGGCAGGGGGATTGCTGTGAGTTTCAGGGCAGTCTGGGCTACAAAGTGAGCTCAAGCCCAGCCTGAACTGCAAAGCAAGACCCTGTCTCAAAAAGACAAAAAAAAAAAAATTAAGATATGTCAGCTACGTACACCTATTTCCTAAGATGAATGTAAACACTGTATACTGTAAATATGTCCTAATAAAAATAATTAAATAAAAAACCAAAAAAGTCCCAAAATTTATTAACAACAAACTAGATGAAATTAACTAGATGTAAGCTAGTTTTGTTTAATGTTTGAAGAAGTTGGTCTAAAAATTGTCCAAAATCTTTTAGATAATTTGAAACTTTATGTTTAATGAAAGACTTTCATTAAATAGGTCATTTTCAAATAAGATAAAGTACTGAAATATTAATTCCTGAACATAAATTTAAGCTTATAGAGTTTGACTTTCTTATTAAAGAGGAATTACACATAATTAGGCTCATCAGTAGTGTGTTCTGTGCTATGAGGAACTGTACATTAAAAAAACTATGAAATTATATCTTTCCTAATTTTTACTAGATCTTAAGGATAAAGGGTAGAGAATTATTATATCAAGTTGTGCTTACTTGATATAATAAGCACAACTTCTCCCTTTTTTATAAGAAAAGAAAATTAATTTTTACATATATGCATTAATATGTGTATTTAAATTTAATTTAAAAATTTGCCTGGTGAGTGCAAGGTTGTGAGTTTGATCCCTGGTACCAAGAAAATAATAAATTAATTTAATTTAATTTAAAAAGAATAAAAGGAAATAAGTATATGTAAAATCTTACAAAGAAAATAGGATGCATTTCTAGGAAGGAAAAGTATACAAGGTACATGTTTTCATTAATGTAAAAAGAGTAATTTTATTTTAAAACAAGATGACTAATTGCTCCAAATTTTTTAAAAAAAAGAATGAAATAAGTAAGACAAAAACTTGACAGATATAGATAGTTGTAGAAGGTTAGCAATAAAGGAATTTTATGCATAATCAAACTAAGACACAGAATTAGATAGATTTTCTTTCTTTTTTTTTTTTTTTTCGCGTTTTGAGGCAGGGTCTCACTGTGCAGTTCAGGCTGGCCTTGAGGTCATTTTGTGGCCGAGGCTGGACTAGAACTTGCCACAATCCTCCTGCCTCAGGGGCTGGAGTGCTGGGATTCAGTGTGGGCCACCACGCCCGCCCGGCTCTTTCATTAGGTCTTTTGTTAAACTTCAACATTAAAAGTGCTTCCCTCTTCCCCTGATATGTGAGTTTGTCTTTTTGCTTTTTCTATTCTTTTGTCATCTTGGTATTGTTTCCAGTGACCTATGATCCTATTCAAGTGTCTTAATCCCTTTGATAGTTTTGACAGCTTTCCAAAATCATTCCAAATTATATTGTTTTGATCTCCAACTAATTTAGAGATTCCAGAAGGTTCTGGAAATAAAAATTTATTTTCTTATAAAAAGAGAGAAGTTGGGCCAGGGGTTTAGCTTAGCAGCACAAGTAACTGCCTGCTAAACACAAGGTTGAGTTCAATCTCTGGTACCAAAAAACAAACAGAGACAGAGAGAGAGAAAGTTTGCTTACTTAATGTGTTAAATTACATGGGAAGCACTGTAAAGTAATAAGCGATATTAAATTTTCTTTTAGAATATATTTATCATTGATATGAGCATTCCAGAAATTGCATAAAATTCTTGGAAATATGATATATCATGGTCTAATCTTACCAGTCATAAATCTAATTATCTTAAAATGCTGTCATAAAACCAAATTTCTTCCCTAAAAGCTTTAGAGAGTAGCTATGATATAAAATTGCAAGATATTAGTTTTTTTAAAAAAAGATTAACCAGTAGAGACTCCTGATAACTTTAAAATCATGCTATTGGGTTACTTAAGATCTTTCAAAACTCAAGGAATTCATATAACTGCAAACCAAATATTAAGCGAAGTAAAACATTATATGGAACTGAATTAACTAAAATGACTAATTTTATGCATTTTTGTTTGAAATATTGTTTGTTCTTTGATGTCTTATTTTTCAGATTTAAGGAACATCTTTTCCCGTCCTTCCTTAAGCTGCCTAAACTTACAACTTGATAAGATATACTTTTGCCAACAAAAATGGAATATTCATTTTTTCTCCCTGGTCAATCACTCCAGAATTTAGAAACTCTTATTAGATATTTGTCTGTGGGGTGTTTGCAGAGGCTCAGTGACACTCTATCCATGTGACAGGACATCAGACAAGTCCTTGGCTAAGCTTCTTGTCCTGAGTAGGTTCTTAAATGTTTGACCTGATATTTCTCATTGTTAGTTTTTTAAAAAACCAGGTTTGGAAAATACCAAACACTGATTAAAATTTCATATTTTAAAATATATATATAATTACTATTTTTGTTACACCTATGTAAAAGGTCAGGACAAGTTTAAAGAAGCTAGGATTATTTTTTCCAAAAACACAACTGTGGTTATTTTTTGCAAAAATAGGAAGGACTATCCCATTCATTTTTAAATGAAATTTAAGGCCAGGTACACACCTATAATTCTAGCACTCAGGAGACTGAGGCAGGAAGATCATCATGAATTTGATTGGACTATAGTGAAACCCTTTCTCACCTCCCCCCAAATTTTAGCGTACACATTATTAAACTCTTGTCTTATTCATTTGCAGTTTTGTTATGTTCCTGTACATTGAATAGAATCCTGATTTCTTTCTTTCTTTCTTTCTTTCTTTCTTTCTTTCTTTCTTTCTTTTTTTAGTTTCATAGAACATCAACATTCCCCATTTTGCAAGCCTTGTGGACCACTGCAAGTTCAGTATTAAATAAGTCAGCCTACACTACACAGTGAGTTCAAGGTCAGCCTGGACTACAGAGTGAGACCCTGTCTCAAAAAACCAAACCGAATCAAACAAAGCAGCAACAAAAATCAAATTTTAAGAACTCACTTTGACAGGTAACAGGGCATGGTAGCCCATGCCTATAATCCCAGCACTCAGGAGGCTGAGACAGGAGGATTGCCTCGACATCAGCTCAACAGTGAGTTCAAGGCCAGCCTAGGGTACACAGAGAGACCCTGTCTGAAAAAGAAAAAAAGTCAATACCGATGACCCTTGACTTACAGTGGGCATGTGTTTTAATAAACCCGTTACAAGTTGAAAATTTCACCAGTTGAAAATACATGTACTATACCAAACCTACTGGGTATGACAGCTTAGCTCTCCTACATGAAATGTGCTTAGAACGCGTACATTGGCCTACGGTTGGGCAAAATCGTCTAACCACGCCTGCTTGCTCTCTCATGTAACGTACTAAACACAGAAGACTGTATGGTACAGTCGTTTGCCCTCTTGGTCGCTTGCCTGACTGGGAGAGAGGTTCATACCCGCCGCTCAGCATCAGTGCTGAAGATCCTTGGAGACATTTCCAAGTTAGCTAGACTTCTTCCCTACCAGCTTCCTCTGTACTCACAGCGTGAGGTTGTAATTTGCTTCAAATATTAACTCTTGCTTTCCTTTTGTTTTCATTGAATTTTCCTCAAGCAATACACAGTATTCCAACATGGAAGCCACTGATATTTCACAGTTTAACAAGAAAGACTTTGTGCATCTATGTTAAATAAGTTAGAAATTGTTGCCTTAAATTTGAAAGCTCCTAGAGAACAAACGCTATTTTTTGTTTGTTTTGTTTTGGTACCAGGAATCGAACTCATGACCTTGCACTAGCCAGGCAGATGCTTTGTTGCTGAGCTACATCCCCTGCTATTAAATACTAGTTTTTTTTATCAGCTAAGCATTTTCACTATGTGGTTGGTTAAATCTCGGCTTCTGGAAATTGCTCAGTGGAATTTTTCAGTCTTTGGTTCATTTCCTCCTCACACCCTGGCACACTGTACTCCCTCAGGGGCTTTAGATGCTTTCCTGCAGTCACTTGCACGTCAAATTACCGCCACAGGATCAGAGCGCTTCAGGAGACCAGCCCTCACTGTGGCATTGCAGACGGTGGCCTTGGAGCCCTGAGCCCTAGGGCGCCTATTGGCGATGACATCTGTCTGACTTCTTGTCCCAGTAACCGAAACAGCAACAATGGTAACTGTGAGCTCTGTCATGTCCTCTGGTCACACTCTTGGAATGTTGAGAGGACGACCCCAGGAAAAAATTATTAAACTAAAATTAATGCAAAGACTATGCCTGAAAAAGTAAAACCAACTCGGTCATAGACGTAGCCTCACTTAAATTCTAAATACAAATGAAACTTAACTTGAGTCATTTCTGGTTAATGCTATTATTAGGCTAAAGCCCAACCTAACCTCAACCAATCGTAAGCAGCCAACAAATGTGATTATGTGCCTAGGGATATTCCAGCAAAGTAAATCAGCAATTTTGTAAATGCAACAAATCAAATATATGTGTGTGTGTGTGTGTGTGTGTGTATATATATATATATATATATATATATATATATATATACATATATATATAGTTTTTTGTTTGTTTCTGATTTTACCTCAGTAATACTTGTCCCTGGCAATTTATTATCCAAGTACTAAGCATCTTTTGGTTTGGCATTTCCTAATTCATGAATTGCTTCTTACTCAGTGCCTCTGAAATGTTATTGTGCCTCAGTTTACTTTCTAACATTACTAACTTTTTTAAAGATGTTTTCAGTGAACAACTGATTTATTTTTCTACATATGTTAGTTACTTTCTCATTGCTGAGACAAAATACACTCAAAGTTAAAGGAGGAGGAAAGGTTTATTTAGCTCACAGTTTGTAGAGATTTCACCCCATAATAAGCTCA
>PVLA01012729.1:0-42060 GCA_004027455.1 Hydrochoerus hydrochaeris | reverse complement strand
CACATATGTTACGCCACCAGCCGCCTAAGACAGGCACAGGACCAATTGCTGTCCTGCAGGCCCATGACGGGTAAGGCCTGGTTGGATTCATATGAAGAGTCCTTGACCCAAGACAGGCGCTATCCTCACAGGGCCTGCCATACTCCCATAAGTGATAAGGGAAAAAATGTAGGGAGCGGCATGATAGCTTCACAGCTGCTGCTCCATCTCTCCCTCCTGTGGGCATCCAGGTGCATCGGCTTACATTTTCCAAGATAATTAAGTAACAAGAGTAAAGTGTTACAAAGGTGAAAAAAGTTGATTAACACATATTGTTTAAGATTGTCCCTGCCTGGCCCTAAGCCTGGGACGCTTCCTGCTTGGGGTTTGGGTTGCTGCCAAAAGTTAGCAAATATATATTCCAGCTTCTGAAAAATAAAGCAGATTCAGATTCATTCACAGACTGGTGTGCAATGTCTTCTGTCTCTCACTCGCCGACTCCCTGACCACCTTTGGGACCCCTGAGCCCTGCCGCAGCTGGACTCCGGCAGTAGCCTTTGATTTTTTTTTTTTTGTCTTTTTGAGACTATGCAGTCCAGGCTGGCCTTGAGCTCACTTTGTAGCCCAGGCTGGTCTCGAACTCGCAACGATCCTCCTGCCTCAGCCTCCCAAGTGCTGGGATGACAGGTGTGCACCTCCACGCCCGGCTCAGGGAGCCATTCTTGTGTGACTGAGTACTCAGAGATACAGTTCTCCTGTGTGCATCAAAAAGTATGTGTTCCCTCAAATAAAAAAAATTTAACATGTCAGGGACCAGAGTCTGTAATAAGGAGACTTGGAGATGGAAAACTGATGCATGTTGGCCCTGTGGGCAGCTCTAAAGGAATAGTGTGCAGAAGCGCTGTTTGTCCCAGATCATGGCAGGAAGGCCCACAGGACTGTGACACTCATGGGGCAAGATATCTGTTGAGGATGTTTAGGTCCCTTCATAACAGATGCAAAAGTTTTGCTGGGGAGGAAAAACAGGGTCTCTATGAACTTGTTCCTTACTCTTTGGTACGTTTTACCCTCTTGCTTTGAGCACTGAAGTCATTCCCAGAAATCTTCACCCCGCCCCCGCCCCACTGCACACACACCCCACTGCCTACACCCTGTTTTTAAGACATGGGCTAACCAGGGAGGGCTTTGTCTTTGCCCAACCTAAGGCACTGACCTCCTAAACCTGCCAAATGTTCTTTGCTGTTCTTTATCCCTCCCAGCATCCCCCGGGATCAGCATTGGAGGCTCAGATCAGCCCCCAGCAATAACATGAAGATAATAAATATTGGGACTCCTTGTATTTTTTTTATGAATCAAATACTACATTCAGTGTTTCATGAGTATTCTATTCCACGTAGAAGAAACATACAAGAGAAAGTAAACTATTCATTCCAAAGACAATTCCTATTGATGGTGTCACGGTACATGAAAGAAATTTACTCACAGGACACTCAGCTTTCAGAAACAAGGGAGGTTTATTTCAAACGTGGTCAGTCAGCTTTTGTAACTGGAACTCTTGGCTACTGGCTGGCTGTCACTGATGCCTTTGTCCCCTTCTGTTATATGTCCTTGTATCAGTTCACAGGTCAGGAGGTTTCCATGGATCCCACCTTTGCAGCACTAGCATTGCTTAGAATGTTCCAAGATCTTCTCACACATCTGGTTAACTGACACGCAGAATGTGGGCACCAGGCAGTTAGGTGCCTTGAGATAAACCTGTTTGTTTCCCTTTCCAAAGTTTTTATGGCCAGTTAAGGAAGAGGAGGAGGTTTTTGGGAGCTTTGGCTGAAGTTCACCCCCTGTTTGAGGTCTAACTGCTAACTTGGCATCTAAACTATAATCTATAGGCATAAAATAAGTGAAATTTTCAAGACTAGAGTTTGGGAGGATTCAAAAGGAAAAAAGGAAGAGAAAAGAAAGCAAATATTAGAAGAAAGGAAGAAAGAAAGAAAGAAAGAAAGAAAGAAAGAAAGAAAGAAAGAAAGAAAGAAAATAGTGGGGTTTCTAATGCCCTCACAGTAGTTCTTCACTTCTTTGGGAGGATTACTGTTCCCTAGAGGAACACATTCAATATAAAATACACGTATGAATTATGCCAGGAGTGATGGTGCACACCTGTAATCCCAGCACTTGACAAACTGAGGCAGAGTGGTCACCCCAAAATCTGAGCCCATCCTGAGCTACATAATGAGTTCAAGTCCAGCCTGAACTACACAGCAAGACCCTGTCCCCCCACAAAAAAAATCTCAAAACAAAAATTCTTGTGGATGATACAATAGGTACAACTCTTAAGCATAAGCAAGCACTTCCTGAATGGAATCCCAGGGCCACATGAAATAGTAGCAAGAATTAACAGATGAGGTGATGTCAAATCAATAAACTTTTCCATAGCAAAGCAAACAACCAACAGTTTGAAGAGACAACCTACAGAAAGAATAGCTATTATCAAAAACTCAATAACAAATGCTGGCAAGGTTGTGGAGAAAAAGGAATACTTCTGTATTGTTGATGGAACGTAAACTAGTACAACTGTTACAGAAGTTGGTGTGGAGAGCCTCAAAACCCTAAAAATAGAAATTCCATTAGATCCACCTGCCTCCCTTTGAGGTATCATCCCAAAAGTGTTACAACAATGTATTACAGGCGTATACCCATCCCCACGCTGAAAGCAGCACAATTTCTCAAAGGCAGGTCTTGGAAACAGGGTATATGTCCACCAACGGATGAATGGATAAGAAATACCTAGTATTTACACATAATGCACTTTGAGAGCATGAAGTTAAATGATTTAAGTCAGACACACAAGTTTAAATATGATGTGGTTTCTCTAGTATGAGAAACTCAAGAAATAGATAAACAGTAGGGAGAAGTTCAAATAATCCCCCAAAGTATTCTGTTCCACGAATATTTTAAATCTATGCTAATTTGTTGTATTTATCTGATTAGTTTCTTTTTGTCCATTGAGAAGAAAGTTTTGGCATTTTCTTTCTTTGTTGTAAGAATCTTTTTGTCTATGAGTTGTACCGAAACACTTTTTGTCACACTTTAAAGTATGAGACAGAGCATATTAAGGATTCTTTCTCCATAACCATTTTGTTACAAAATAATTTTACTTTTATAAAACAATGCTTTTCATATTTTCTATGAACCTTTAATTGTATTACATTAAAATAAAAAAATTTTAAAAACCACAAGGAAAGAAAAAACTGTATGCAAACTAACAATCATTCTGTTACATGCATTTTCTAAAGCTAATGTGAGTTGTTGATTTTAATTCCCGACTAATCTTTGTTTGAAATTCTTTTTGTTTTGTTTTGTCTTTTTGAGACAGGATCTCGCTATGCAGTTCAGGCTGGCCTTGAGCTCACTTTGTAGCCCAGGCTGGTCTCGAACTCACAGAGATCCTCCTGCCTCAGCCGCCCCAGTGCTGGGATTACAGGCGTGCGCCACCATGCCCGAGTTTTGTTTGAAATTCTACAGTTTATCTCTATTTTTTCTTGTGGGTGACGTCAGTGTTTGGAGGAGGCAAAAGGGTTCAGTCAGGAAATGAATAAGAAAGGGTTTTGCTTATAACTCTTAAAATACGAAATTTGAATGAATGGATGGATGGATGGGTGGACCGATGAATGAATAAATAAATGATGGATGGATGGATGGATGGATGGATGGATGGATGATTGGATGCCAGTCATTCCGGACCCTTGTGCTACTGGGCAGGAATCCTAGGCTGGAATCCTCTTCAGTCCCCAGTGAGAAAGCTGGGCAATGGCTTCTGCTGTCAATCAGGACTCAAGGGGCTGGGTGTCCTGAATCACTAGCCAATCAGATCTCAAAATAGGGCGATGTGAGCCGTCCAATGAGCAGCACTGTTCTTCCGAGGCTCGTGCGGGCGCTCCCGGAAGTTGCTTTCGACCGCCGAGTTTGAGAACGCTGCCTGGGGTGGAGGCTTGCATCTGCCTCGGCTCCGCTCCCTGTGTGAACCCTGAGACCTGCGGGACCCTTGGCGAGGACACCGGGTCGCCCCGGAAGCTGAGAATGGTGAGCGGGGCTGCGCTGCGCCTGCAGCCGGGACCCGGGTCCTGGGGCTCCGTGCGGCTCTGGGGCCCGGCCCCGCCCCGAGCCTCCGCGTGGGTTCGCGCTCTGCCACGTGGGGTCCCTGCTTCCTCCTGTCTGCGCCCCGTTTCTCCTGCGTGTTTGGGGTTCAGGAGAAGGAGCAGCTCATTCCCTCGAGGTCACCGTGCGCCTAACATACGGCGCCCCCCCAAAATCCTGCATTTACAAGGCACCTGCGTGTTGAAAAAGGGGACCCCTGTGCGCCTGTGCTGGGAAGTCTGCGCTGGAAGGGGGGTCGCGTGGCCCACTTTGACGTGATTGGTTTTGCACGGACTGTTTATAAACATTGTGTTTTAAAAAAAATTGCTTCTAGGGGTGGTTGATGAGTTCCCTTTATTTGGGAGGAGTGTTGTAGGCTTCAGGTGTCTCGGGGGTTGGGCGGGAGGCTTTATTTTCCATAGGAGGAGCAAAGGAGAAGGGAGCAGGAAGAGGGGCTGGGGAGGGGGGGAAGTGAGGTCCGTGACCGCAAGGTGTGTGCTGGATCCCAGGCCTCTAGGAAGGAGGGCAGTTTAGCAAATTCCTCCCGCTCCCCTATACTGATTAGTTTGACTGATCATATTTTAGGCAAAAAGTAAATAAATGAGGTTTGTGCAACGTGTGTTTGTCTTGTCGGTGGTTAACAAAGGAGGGAACAGTGTCCGTTTGCAGTGAGCTGTTTCTCAAAAATAGAAATAGGGCTTGGGAGTTCTTGAATCATTAGTTAACAAGCTTATAGCATTTGGGTGAGACAAGCATCTTTATTCGTTTGTTTTTGTGCCTACCGAGTTGGTCCACTTCGCATAATTTATGCCCACGGAGGAAATTGGAGCGATTTCTCAGAGAGAGCCGCCTTTGTGTTGCCTCTCTGGAGGAAAGTTTGTATTTGAGAGTTGATATAGGTGTGTGTTGTCTTTTTTAAAAAATGAAACTTTGTTCCTGTGTGTGACACAGGTCCTCTGAAATTCTAAAAGATGACCAGACGGCAAACAGACTTTGAAGTGGTGTCTATGCCAGGGACACCAGTGGATGAGAGGGAGCCCTGAATCATTGAGATCTTGGTATATCTAGGTGGCGTCAGAGTTGGATTATGAGACAGCCAGGAAGTGTTGGAGAATTGCTTGGTGATCAGCCAGCTCATACATTTTGTGTCGCTTGTGACATGAAAAAAACACAGCAGTGGTGAGAACCTTGTACTGACTCTGAGTGGGTGTGGTGGGTGTGTTTGTTACCTGGTGTGCATCAAACTTGCAGAGAGAGGAGTTTGCATGGTGGGAGAAGCGGAAGAAGGCTGTGTGGAGGTCCCAGAGGGACATTCCCCGTTGTCTAGCTCCCTGTCCTCCTGGGGAGGAGCCACCTTGGGCTGCATCTGCATGTGGAGAATTGTCGCAAAGCTAGGAAGGTGTTTGACCTCCTGAGTGCAGTTCCGTGTGACATACAGGAGAAACGGGCTGGTACCTGGAAGGACTTCCCTTCTACTTCCCCTGCTGGCGTCTTTCTATAAAATGCCATTTTACTCCACCATTCCCAGATTTTGACTTGAGGATGTAAGTTACAGATTGTCATTTTCTTGGTAAATCGGAGCGGATACAGTGATAAGGTCTAAAGAAGTAAAGATAATTCTTACAATAAATCATTAATTTTTTTTCATGCTGTGTTGAAACAAGAATATTTAAAAAAAAAACATATAATCACCACGTGGTTGAATACCAACATTCCTCATTTCATAACTGAGTTCTATTCCCCCAACTGGGTCCATAGTGAATTGGTGGACTGTAGTGTATGGTATGTGTATTACAATATTCAGAGCAAAGAAAAGGTGAAAGAAAACTCCAGCTCGGTGACTTTGCTTTTATTTACATAACTCTTACATGAATACCGTAATGTCTAACAACAGAAAGCTCCAGTACCGTAAGGTACAGTACAGTCAACAAACCTGCCAAAAAAGGTTGGAGTCCAGGGCTCATGGTGAGATACGAAAATTATCTAATGATGATATGTAGGTGGCCTCTCGAGGGGAATTAGGGTTTGAAAGAGTTGTGTGCATGAGTTCAACATCAGGGAATGCTGGAAGCATTATAGGAAAGAGGGAGAGACTTGAGCACAATACTCACTGCCTGTCTCTCATCATATGATCCCCATATGACCTGGTTCTCTGCCGGGAGAGAGGTCATCATCAGATGCAGCTCTTAAATGCTGGTCTAAAAGGAAGAGGCCAAATACACCGTTCTTTAGAACTAATGCAGGAAGCATGATTGTTATTAGCAGCAGAAAATGGGCTTAGACCCTTAACACTGTATGATAATTATTTCATGAATTACAAGAACCTTTCCCAAAGTAACTGCCCCATTTTATGTGCCCACCAGCAATGTGTGACTTCCAAGTTGTGAGGAAGATCTGGATTGGAAACAAAAAGATAAATTGGAAAGAAGCGTCAGTGCAGTGTAGGTAGAACTGTAAACATTCTGTTCTCTGTACTGAGTTCTGTAGTGATTGTACCCGTTCACCTTCTTGGCAGCAGTGTCAAAAGCTTGTGTTTCACGGAAGCCCCTCCTGTTCTTCTTCTTATTTGATGACTCGAAGATCTTCCTAGAGTAAAATGCAGTTTCAGTGTTACCTTCTTTTGCATTTGTCTGTGGCTGGGTGATGCTGAATGTGTCTTTACCTGTGAGTTGGCCAT
Source organism: Hydrochoerus hydrochaeris (assembly GCA_004027455.1). NCBI lineage: Eukaryota > Metazoa > Chordata > Mammalia > Rodentia > Hydrochaeridae > Hydrochoerus > Hydrochoerus hydrochaeris. The sequence goes on along the minus strand of PVLA01012729.1, from coordinate 35,273 downwards.
TGTACTACTACTACTTCTGCGAGTCATCCATTTATTTCAGTAACCCATGTTTTTATTGAGCTATGTTTCGGGAGGGGGGGTCTCATTTTTGCGTGTTAGCCCTCTCTCAGTTCTTGGTACTATTTCCTGCACTATGGGGGTTGCAGTCACAATGTCTTTCCCTATTTATAGGTCCTCGAGAATTTTTTGTTATTGTTGTTGTTGTTTTATTTTTTGGTACCAGGGATCGAACTCACAACTGTGCGCTTGCGAGGCAGGCACTTATGCTGCTGAGCTAAATCCCCAGCCCCAAGGGTTTTATTTTATTGCCAAGCAGATTAAGTGTTTGTTTTTAACTATTTTAAGCAATAGATCTGAGATCCATTTAAGAGTCTGTCTTTCCTCCAGGGTATGGTTTTGGTCCCTGTGTCAAAAATCAAATATCTGGTTGTGCCCGAGATTGTTCCTGGATACTCTTTTCTGTTGCGTTGATCCACATGTCTAGGTTTTCTTTTTTTTAATCCCTGTGGCTTCATAGTTTCCTGGTGACAGGGTGTCTGCGAGCTATGAACCCACCGTGCCATCTGACTGCTGCTGGCCCTTTGGGTTCCCAGGGGCTGCCGAGCTGTGAGCTATGACTCTCACATCCATCACTCGGGGCAGACACTAATGAAAATTAGTGTGTGCTCTCCTGAATAGAATTCTTCATTGAAATCATTCATCAGCCAGGCATGGTGGCTCATGCCTGTAATCCTAGCACTCGGGTAGCTGAGGCAGGAGGATCGTTGCTAGTTCAAGACCAGCCTGAGCTACAAAGTGAGCTCAAGGCCAGCTTGAACTGCATAGAGAGACCCTGTCTCAAAAAGACAAGAAAGAAAGAAAGAAAGAAAGAAAGAAAGAAAGAAAGAAAGAAAGAAAGAAAGAAAGATTCATCATGAAGTGAATTTAGAAAAGAAGAATTAGAGAGTTAAAAGGCTTCAGTGATTATGTTTGGCATCCTAATAAACATTCCTGAGTAGACCTCTGGCAGTCACATTCTGCAGGTGTATCTCGCCAGATGTAGCCCTCTCTCGCCTCCCGGGCGACCACTATGCTGATTTTTGTCTACTCTTCCTTTTGCCCTCGCGACCTCTCTTTCTTAAGTGTCACTTCCTGTTTGACCCTTTGGAGCTTTCAGCCTGTACTAAAGGACTTTGTTTTTATCTTGTTCTCTGTATCCTGTCTTGAGTTAGGTCTACATTGTCTCTCTCCCAGTCGTGTGCTTAATACAGTTTTGGTCTGCACACTGATCTTTTGGATTTGTGTGTACCCAGATAATTTTTGCTTTGGCTCTTGACTCCCTTAATTTTTCATGTGCAAAATTTCACCATCCATTTCCTTGAGGAAATTATATTTTTATCTAAAGATCATGTTGCTGACTCTTGAAGAATTCAGACATCTTTTTTACCCTCAATAGTTGTTTCACCTTCATAATTTGTAGTGAGGCTTTTTTTTTCTCCTGTGCCAAGAATCCAACTCATTGCCGTGGCCGGCCAGGCAGCTGCTGTGCCGCTGAGCTCTGTCCCTGCGCTCCTGAAGCCATGATCTGTCATCTGTCATGTAGATGAAGATGACAGCATAGGAAGTGGGTTCTTAAGTGCGTACCTGACTGTCACTGTTGTGAAACATCTCCCATCATCGGGCAGTTTTTTAGGTCCCCTGGTAAATGATTTCCTTTCCTTGGATCTGTTTGTTGTTGTTTTTTTGTCAGTCTGTGTCAATAATATAGTTTGCTGAATGTGTATTTCTTAAGTTTTATGGATATAAAGGAATGTGCTGTTTTTTTATTCTTAATACTTTAAATGTTGGAAAACATTTATCATGCCTGCTACATAGTAGCTTTTCTTGTCTAGTTAAAGACCTGTTTTAGAAGTGTATGAATTTATCAGTCTGCATGCTAGAAGACCTAGTGGGGCCCTGAGCTCTTTCTAAGGGCAGGTACCATCCTCCCCTGTTTGAGGGCCCATTGCCAGTGGACTAGTGAATTACCCCCCATTACTCGTTATTTAATTTATAGATTAAGTTAAGAGACACCAATCATAAGCTTGCAGAGGTTCAGGGCAGTCACAGAGGCTGTGTCCGAGTCCCTGAGGAACAAATCACGAGGAGGTTTTAAATGACATCTGTCAAATCCACTCATGAGAGGTGCCCCAGTGTGTTTGCAGGGGAGGCACGGTGACAAGCCGTGCTCCCCTTAGCGGGGTGAGAGGTGTTAAATAAAACACAGTTAGTGGAGTCCACCCCGGGGCCAGCTCTGTCCACCGGTTGCACTTGGTTCCCGGACGCTTCTGAAAATGAGCTGTTTCAGGACAGTAGGCATCAGCTCCCCCTGGAGCACTCAGCAGCAGGAATTTGTCATACAGGTACCTTGTTCCGAGAGAGGCTGGTGTGAGCCACACGGTTCAGATCCAGTGCTAGAATTACTCCATGAGAGAGTATGAGTGTAGATAGAGAGCAAGAACACGATACCCCAGTGGCCAGTGGACACGCGGGAGGAGACAGACGTGAGGTTTCTGTGGAGTACAAACCCACATTGGAATGAATGTCACTCTGTTAGCCAAATGTGTGTGTGGCTGTTTCAGGAGGCAGTGACCTTGAAGGACGTGGCCGTGAACTTCACCCTGGAGGAGTGGGCGCTGCTGAACGCTGTACAGAAGCAGCTCTACAGGGACGTGATGCGGGAGACCCTGAGGAACCTGGTTGCCGTGGGTAAAGGAAGCCTCCTTCCCTAGTGCGTCGGAACACGTGTGTCTTGCTCATCAGCGCATTTCCTTTTGTGGAAAATCGAACTGGTGGAATCTTTAGAGAAATATTCCAGACATAATCATGTACTACAATGAGTCTAGCTAGACTCTGATGGTTTTCCCATAAGTTAATTATTGCTAATGATCTTTCTGGCTTCATATTTTAGGAGAAAGATGTGAAGATCCAGACATTGAAGATGAGTGCAAAAAGTTGAGGAAGAATCTAAGGTAATTTTTTTTTCTCTCATAAAAATTATATTAGGAAAAATTTCAACATGAGAATAAAGTTCATAGTTACTTAAATGAGTTTATTCACTTACTCTTAGCTAAGATTAGGATCAAGAAATAACTACACATGAAATATTTTGGAAACAGTGGACTGGGTAATTTGGGGAACTGTTTCAACTTCTCCCTTTGTACTCATCTTGTATTTTTCTCTATTTACATATATACATATATTGTAATTGGGAAATGTATTTCACATAGAAACCATGCGACATTTGAACTTGTGCCAGTGGATTATGTCACTTAGCGTTCTATTCTCATGTTGCTTCCATTTACTTACACATGCTGCACAGGTATCTTTCTTCATGGTGGAGAAGGGCTCCATCGTGTATAAATATCCCATTTTCCTCATTTTAACTCTTTTGAGGAAATACTTAGAAAGGGAACAATTGGGAATGGCTGTTTGTATATCTTGTGGCGGTGCCACCCTGATTTCCACAGTGGTTTCACTACCAGCTCTTCCCCGAACCCTCACTGGCATTTCTTATCAGATATATTGATCATAGCCATTCTTTAGATGGACTCTCAGGGTAGTTTTAATTTACATTTCTCTGATGGCCAGTGATGAAGAGCGATTTTTCGTGTATTTCTTGGCAATTTCTACTTCTTAGAAGTATCTGCTCATTTCAGTTGCCCATTTTTTGATTGGGTCTTTTATTTTAGGGAGGTCTACTTTGTTTTAAAATTCTTTATGTAGTCTAGATGTTAGTTCTTTATCCCTGGAGTAGATGGTAAAGTTTTCTCCCATCCTGTAGATTGTCTCTTCACCCCACTGGTTGTTTCTTTTGTGTCAAATGCATTTCTTGTATAGAGCATCATTGGATTTTGTTTCTTGATCCACTCTGCTGTGTTTTTTGATTGGTGAGTTGAGTCCACTTACGTTGGTAGTTATAATCGATAGTATTGACCAATCCCTGTCATTGGATTAATTTCCTGCTACTCTTTGGCTTTCTTTCCCTTCTACTTAGTTATAGTCCTGCCTGATGTGTTCATTTTATTGCACCTTTTGGCATCATTAGATTCATTGTCTGTTATGATTTGTGTTTTAATGTCCCCCCCACAAAGCCTCCCAGTCATGGGCAGGGAGGGTTTCGAAGGTAGCTGAGTCTGCTGTTTGTGATTGGTTCATTGTCTGGTTCTGGGATTGGCTATGTGAGTGCTGCACCCGCCCAGGGGCAGGTAGCTGGCATATAATGTACAGGAGGGAAGAAGGTGTGGTTTCTCTTTCGCCCTTCTGCTCTTGTGGCTTCTGGTATCTGCCGCAGCCATCATGATGCCCCTCAGCCACGCCATCCTGACTTGGAGTCAGCCGATTATGAACTGAAACCTTCAAAAACTGTAAGCTAAATAAACCTTTCATTCATTTAGGGCATTAAGTATTTTGTCTCAGAAATGAGAGAAATGTAACCAAGACATTGTCCCTTAGAATATCCTTGAGAATTTTTTGGAGTGTTGGTTTCATAGTCACAAATTTTTATTTTTCATTGAAGTGTCTTAGTTTTTCATCAATTTTGTTTGGTTTTTGTTTTGGGGATTTTTTGTTGTTGTTTTTGTCTTGTCTTTTTGAGACAGGGCTTCACTATGCAGTTCAGATTGGTCTTGGACTCACTTTGTAGCCCAGGCTGGTCTCAAACTCACAGCAGTCCTCCTGCCTCAGGCTCCTGGGTGCTGTGATCACAGGTGTGGGCCACCACGCCTGGCTGCTGAACTTTCTTTTAGATTCCCGTTCCATTCTACATTGGGCATTCATGTTTTATATCTTTTTTTTTCTTTAGTGCCACTAGCACTAAAGTTTAGTTTATTAATGTCTCACCTAGATTTGCTGATGCTTGTTTCTTTTTGATCATTATGTGATTAGTTATATCTTCTTTAAATTCATTGAGTACCTATTGAAGTGTTCAACCTCCACTGCTGCCCTTTCTGATCTACCTGCTATGTAGCTTATGGTTTCCTCCTTGATGCCCCTGAACCAGTTTTGGGTGCAATTTGCATTCTTATCTCTTCACGTTTCTCTGTGTTGCTTTGGCTATAGTATAGTACAAAGTTAGCTTTAATATCTCCTTAATCAGTAATGAGAGTAACTTACCTTTTGGCTGTAGCTTAGTACAGAGAGGACAGTGATTTTAGTAAAGACAATTAGGCAACTATTATATTGCCCTAGAGCAGTTCAGACTGCCAGTTTCTACATGAAGCAGGCAGCAGGGCCAGAGCCCAAACTCAGCTGCTAGAATTCTCTCTCCTTTAGGACTGCGCCCTCTAACAGTCACCCCCAGCACCATGCAGTCCTCCCAGCTGGCCTGGTAAATCCCTGCTTGCGTTCACACCCTCCAGCCCCGTCTCCAGTGCTGTCTCACGCCCAGGCCCTGGGGTAGGGCATCACTGCAGTGCTGTAACCAAAGCCTCCCAAGTGTCAGTTCTTCTTGGTCAGGTCAGTCTGTCGCTTGTCTCTGCTCCAGACCTGCTGAGGCATGCAGCTCCTGGGTCCTCCTGACTCTCGTGTGGTGCCTTGGCATGGACATTGGCATTGGCTGGGGGCAGAGTCCCCAATTCCAGGTCCTCCCTGCCCCAGTGTGGAGCATGGGCGTGAGGTGATATGTACACAAAACACTGTCCTTCACCAGTCCTGGAATTCCAGCACATCTTACAAACAAGTGAATAATAGAAACAAAGCCAGCTTCAGTTTGATTTAATCCATGAAAACTTTTTAGAAATGAAATATAAAGTAAACATCTACATGTGGAAACTGAAATGTGCTATGTTTGATACCTCGGGTACACTGACATGGTGCTGTGACAGTTTCTTTTTCTTTTTGGGGGGCATGGGGCCGGGTTTTAGACAGGGTCTTGCTATATAGTACAGACTGGCCTTGAACTCATACCTCAGCTGACCTCGAATCATGGTGATCCTCCTGCCTCAGCCTACCACGTGGTGGGATTACAGGCCCAAGCCACCACACCCAGCTTTAAGTGACAGTTTCTGGTGGTTGAATATTTACAGATTTTGCTTCATATACAGTTATTAAAATATTATGTGAAATTATAATCACGGTCTCAGTACAAAGTATATGTGATGAAATAAAAATGAATTTTTTATTCACACTTAAACCAGTATTCATAGTAACATTGTAATGTGCAGGCATTTCAAAATCAGCATGATTTTGGTTCCTAGAATTTTTTTTATCAGCAATACTCCAGTATCTACAAAAGTGACTTTGAAATTCAGTGTTTGCCTAATGCAGACACTGTATTTTAGAAATTCATATAAATACCACTGTTTTGATAATATAATGCTTGAGTAATTCTGCAGACCAGTAAGTCCACACGCATTCAAAAATTGTTACAGAGCATAAAATCAACACTTCTAGTAAATCATGAATATCCAAAATTTTATTAATGTTTTCTTTCTTTTTTTTTTTTAAATAGAAGTCAAGTAATAGGAAAACTCTGTGCATATAACAGAGGCAGTCACTATGGTGAAAATTTCAACCAGACACCAGAGCATGTTGTAAAGAAGAAAGCGCCCTCTAGAGTTTCACCGTCTGAAAGCTGCTTTTGGGGAGAGGCCCACATTTGGTTTTCACCCCATGAGCTGACCCTCAGGGGTCACACTGTATTCAGATTTCATGAGAATCAAGAATATGGAGAGAGCCCTTATCATTGTAAGGAAAATGGGACAACCTTCAGTTATCCCCAAGACTTTCAGAAGACTGAAATAATTCAAACTGAAGAGGAACCTTATGAGTATAGGCAAAGTAGGAGTGACTTTACTTACTCCAGTTTACATAAAAGAATTCACAATGGAAAGAAATGCCATGTATGTAAGCACTGTGGGAAAATCTGTAGAAGTTTCAGTTCCCTTCAAACACATGAAAGGATTCACACTGGAGAGAAACCATATGTATGTAAGCACTGTGGGAAAGCTTTCAGTCGTTCAGGTGGCCTTCAGACACATGACAGAATTCACACTGGATTGAAACCCTACGTATGCAAGCAATGTGGGAAAGCCTTTTCGCATCAGAGCTCCCTTAAATACCACGAAAGGGCCCACCGTGGAGAGAAACCCTATGTATGTAACCATTGTGGGAAAGGTTTTGCTTGTTCAGGTTCCTTTCGAATACATGAAAGGATTCACACTGGAGAGAAGCCTTACATGTGTATAGAATGTGAAAAAGTTTTCCTGTCTTACAGTGCCCTTCAACAACATAAGAAAGTTCATACTGGGGAAAAACCATGTGTCTGTAAACAGTGTGGGAAAGCCTTCCTTTGGGCAAATAATCTTCAGAGACACACAATACTCCACTCTGGAGAGAAAATATATGAGTGTAAACAGTGTGGTAAAGCATTTCGTTGGAAAAATAGTCTTCAAAGACATACAAAGCTTCACTCTGAAGAGAAATTATATGAATGTAAACAGTGTGGTAAAGCCTTCCGTTGGGAACGTGATATTCAAAGACATGAGAAAGTTCACATGGGAGAGAAATTACCCAAGTGTGAGCAGTGTGGGAAATCCTTCCTTTGGGAAAGTGATTTTCATAGACATAAAAGAGTTCACAGTGAAGAAAAACCGTATCAGTGTAAGCAATGTGGGAAATCCTTCCTTTGGGAAAGTGCTTTTGATAGACATAAAAGAGTTCACAGTGAAGAGAAACCTTATGAGTGTCAGCAGTGTGGGAAATCCTTCCTTTGGGAACGTGGTTTTGACAGGCATAAAAGAGTTCACACTGAAGAGAGACCTTACAAGTGTAAGCAGTGTGGGAAAGCCTTCCGTTGGGAAAATAATTTTCAAAGACATAAAAAAGTTCACAGTGGAGAGAAACCATATAAATGTAAGCAATGTGGGAAAGCCTTTCTTTCGCAAAGCAGTTTTCAACAACATAAAAAAGTTCACAGTGGAGAGAAACCATATGAGTGTGAGGAATGTGGGAAGGCCTTCCTTTGGGAAAGGAGTCTTCAAAGACATAAAAAAGTGCACAGTGGAGATAAACCATGCAAAGCAAGCAGTACTGTAGGAGAGCTTTCTCTTGTCCTAGTCACTTAAAAAACCATTAAAAGGGCTGGAGATACAGTTCAGCAGCACAGCCCCTGCCTGGCAAGCACAAGGTCCTGAGTTCAATTCCTATTACCCAAAAAAAAAAAAAAAAATTAACCTCACAATGCAGACGAAGCCTAGCAAGCTGGAGGGTCATGTAGATTGCCCATTTCTTTAATACATGTTGATACTCACTGGAAAGAAACCATTTGTGTGTTTGCTACTTGTCTTGTTTTCACAAACATTAAGGAGCTTGTAGTTGAGTAATCCGAGATACAAACTGAGAAGGCTTCACTTTCAGAAGACTGGTTGCATTCATGGGGCTGCACCGGAGAGGCTATCTATTAATATGAAGCATGTGGAAATGCCTGAGTGACAGTTGTAACATTACAGAGAAAAACCTTGACTAGAGGAAATGTGCTGAAGTATTTGGCATGTGCTAGATGCACACTGGATCAAAACTTTGTAATTGTGAGGGAAAAAAAAGCAAAGTTGTCATTTGTAAAAAATTGTGTTACAGTCATATGAAAATTCCTGTTGCGGTAGAGTCCTGTAACACAGAGTCTTATGCAAAGTAGTCAGTGTGGTCTGCTTTAGAAAGCACACATTAGTGACACTTGCTGAAAGTCACATGCATATATGAAATCACGATCCAGTTTTAATATAGGCCTAATGGGGTATGTGTTTCTAATTGGTACATTTCTAAATAGTCAAACTGACCAGCAATAATGCCTTCCTATGGTGCTGCTACTAGGGAAGGAAAGATAGGAGATCAGTTGAGCCCACTAGTTAGATGCAGAATTCCAACTTGTTAAATAAAAATAGCAAAATTGCAGGGCATGGTGGCACATGCTTGTCAACCCAGCACTCAGGAGACTGAAGCAGGAGAATGGTCCCAAGTTCGAGACCATCCTGGGGTACAAAGTGAGCCCAAGGCCAGCCTGAACTGCATAGTGAGACCCTGTCTCAAAAAAGACAAAAACCAAAAATAAAAACAGCAAAATAAAATTAGTGCATTAAGGTGAAAGTATTCTGGAAGTTTTGTTCAAAAAAAAAAGATTTTGGAAAATCAGCCAATAAACTTTGTCTTGAGCTGACATTTTAAACTGTTGCATTCATGAGCAGATTGAAACATCTTAAGTGTACAGTATATCCTTGAGATTAACAAACGTTTTTTCTTCACCAACAGTAGAGCTCTAATATGCTATTCACAGTACGGATTCACCATCTGTAACTGCTGAGTGTCTCAGATACTGAGTCATTAGTACTCAGTGTTTCCCCATTGTACTCTATGTACCTACGTTTCAAAAACTTATATAGGAGTTGTAATTTGTCCTTTGCTCATACAAAAGATACAGTGGGCTGAGTACTTTCTTATCAGAGGCCACATGGACTACAGCTTGTCACATGACATGGGATGGGTTACCTGTGCACACCCTGTATCTGACTGTAGCGCACTATCCACAGGGTTTTTGCGGGGTGTGGTGTGTATTTGTGGGTGTTTGCTGCTACGCACTGTAGTACAGCTTCCCCCTCAGGTGGACGCACCGAGCAGTGAATGCTGTCTGTAAACCATGGTTCTTATCCAGAAGTTTCCATCTAATGCACCACCCTAGTAAACATGAAATCTTTGTGTAGCTTATATCAGATGTTCTCATCACTAGCATAAGATTGGGCCAAATCATATACACAAAATATACCCTGTGATGTGTATTTTAAAGTGAAGGGTTGATTACATCATAATTTATTGCACATGGCCACCTATAGGGTATTTTTATACCTATGTACTATGCCCATGTCAATATTGGCTGGTGCTCTGTATAATCAGGAGAATGCTATTTATTGCCACTTGGCATGAGATAAAGCCTTAAAAATTAGAGGGATTTTCTTATGTGTCAATTCACTTTTCTACCATCTTAATTCTCACTAAGTCTATGATCTTCCTCATTATCAGTTAGAAAATAAAAACTCACTTGTTCTTTAGTGTGCCTATATTACTTTCAGGTTCTTCTGTGAGTCAGAAGAGCCGTATGACATGGTACCTTAGCAGAGTAGAGCCTAAAAAAGAACAAACATCATCCCTATTGCATGAAGCTTTGCTTTGGAAAATACACTTTCCACATTAATTATGGCAGATCCTACCCATGCCAGTGCTGTAAACCACAGCTGTACAGAGTTAAACACAAGTAATACAAGCAGTCAGTGATGGGTATAAAGGCAGGAGACCTCAGATGCTTGAAATGCTGGTGCCTGTATTTTTGTGAGATCCCATATAGTTAAGAAATGGTAACGTGTAAATTTAAAAGATGAAAATAAGGGCTGTAATGAGAAATATGCAGTAACTTATAGTAGAGCACTAGGATGAGTTGTAAGTTTGTATGGAAACCCAAAGTGCAGGACTGAGGGTATAGCTCAGCAGCTCAGTGCCCATCTGGCAAGCACAAAGTCCTAAGTTCGATTCCCAGTACTGGAGAGAAAGGAAAAAACCAAGTGTGTAAGGACATTACCACCAATCGTTTTTTCCACATGCAGTGTCTCACCAGTTGCTGCATTGTGAATGTTCACAGAGAAGAGACCTTGGAATTTACCACCATGATTATGTGTAATAACACAACTCATGATTTTTGCAGTGATTGAGAGTTGTGTTTTTTGTTTTGGCTTAAAATAGGTGAATTCAAGTTTGGAGATACAACTATACATATCAGGCAGCAAATGTTGCATAAATTTCTAGTAAAGATATAAAAGAAACATGTTCCTCTGATTTCAGAGGGGTTGGCCATCCAAGGGACAATGTGTACAAGGGAGGTTTGGCAGGTGTGGTAGGATTGCTGACGGCAGCGGGTGACCTGAGGGTCCCCACTAAAGCCATGATCTCCCCTGTGCTAAACTGTTGTCTTCATGGAGCACGAGCTGAAACAGCAAAAGCAGAATCCAAAGCAAGAAGGTTCTGTGGAAGAAGCTGTGTGTACTCTGCGCCTGTCTGCCCTTCCCAGGAAGCCCCAACTGCATGGCAGAAAGAACTGTCACCCAAAGCCAAAGTAAGAGTACTCCATCTTGGGGTGCATGCTCGCACACGCACACACACGCTCAGGGTCACCTGAGACAGACTAGACCTTTGACCGGGATTGGAACAGTTTCCAGGTAAGAGTCCATGTAAGTAGAACACCACTTTTCTCAAGGACCCTTCTTACCTTGGATTCTGCCTTTCCTGTTCTAATTAGTGCTCTACCAAATTAGCAGTTTAGCACAGGAAAACTGGCAGCTTCTCTCCTGCTGCAGTCTGCGCTAGAAGTAACCCCTAAGAAACTCAGCTGCTCCCCCAGCCAGACCTGCCCATGCTGCTCCTCGACGGACCAGCCTTTTCTCTGGTGGGGGGCTTACTCTTGCGTCTCCCCTGACACGTGATGAACAGTAGTGACGATTAATACGCAGTCACACGCTACTTGTAAGCAATTATGAAGAGGGAAGGAGGGTGGGGACAGAGGAAGCGGTGAGGAACGGGGAGGTTTGAGAAAGGAGAAGGAACAAAGAACGGAGAGAAATGAAGGGGGAAGATGGGCAGAAGGACGGGAAGGAAGGACATTCAAGTGGGAATAAAGGAAAAAGTCACAGAGAAGGGAAAGCAAGGAGGAAGGAAAGTCAGTGAGAAGCACAAAAAGAAAAGGCAGGAAGAGAAAGATACAAGGGTGGAGAGAGAAGGGAGGGAGGATGAGCAAGGAGAAAGCAAGGGAGGAAGGGGCAGGGGGAGAGGGCTGGGACATGGGATGATGGAGAGGGAGGGGAGACGGCGAGAGATGGGGAAAAGAGCGTGGAAGAAAGGAGTGAAGGAGAGCGGGCGAGGAGACATAGGATAAACAAGATGGGGGAGAGGAAGACAGCAAAAGAGGAAAGGGGGAAGGAGTGAGATAGCATGGAAGGTGGAAACGGGGAGAGGACCGTGGAGACGGGGCCCCCGCTCCCCAGCGTCCCCCGCCACCATCCAGGCACGGAGCGCTTGGCCTTGGGATTCCTCATTTATCTTCCCCCCCCAGCGCGGAGATGGTGAAGTTAAAGGCCACTTAGGCTCATCCGAGTCTCCTTCCAGATACTGCAGCCTTTGGGGCTTGGGGTGACAGGGCAGCAGTGCAGGACTGTCATGGGGTGGCAGGTGGGGACGCACAGGTGAAAAAGTTCCCCTCACTGCTTTGCACGGCACTGTCTTTATGCAGAGCACAGAAGCACAAGACAGCCGGTCACGGTAACAGACACGCGCACAGAGGAGCTGCAAATGCACCCATGCAGCATGATCCCAAGCGTCAGGGGGATGGAGGTAACCACTTCCAGACAGCCATGGGGTGTGCAGCAGCCTGTGGTTCCCCAGAGGGGGGCTGCATTCTGCTTTTTAGCCCCAAACGTGGCCACTTAAGAGTTCACTGCCAAGCATCCATTTAAAAGAACGTTTACAAGCAGGGTTTGGTGGCATCTCCCTGTAATCTGAGCTACTCAGAAGGCTGAGACAGGAGAATTGAAAGATCTAGGCCAGGCTTAGCAACATAGACCCTGTCTCAAAAAAAAAAAAAAACCCAAGGGCTGGAGACCATGACAACCCCCACAGACACTGCGTGGGTAAACTCCAGGACATTTGGGCAGTGGAGCACCAGAGAGCCAAAAAGAGATGAAGTGATGCACTGCAGGAGAACCCTGGGACGGCTATTTTCCTGTGTTCACCTGACTGTCCTCCCAGGTACCCAGATTTATGATCACATCGCGTTTGGGGTGTCTCAGTGCGAAAGCTTAGAAGCTTAACATTTGGGAGTAGTTTCCCTTTCCCTGCAGGTGATTATGTTAGCTGAAAAACGTACCTCAGAAATACAACTCCGAGGGGGTTGCTCTGTTGCTTTGAATCCCATGAGGAAGAAGCATCACAAGAGCCTGACACAGGGACGCTGCCCACATCATGGAGGACAGGAGGAAAAGGGAAAGAGATGGAGGACAAAGCGAGACAGCAAAGGGCTAGGGACACGATGGACCCTTGGGAGACATTCGCCCAGGGACTAACTTCCTGTCACTAGCCCCATCCTCCTGAAACTGTCATTAAATATCTCAAGGAACACACAGAACACAGCACTTTTCATACCCTTGTGGCCCTTTAAAGCCATGTCTTCAGAGTTCTGCACTTTGTTTCTCTTGCCATACTGGAATGGAACCCAGGGGTGACACACAGACCCACACCTCTAACCTTTGGGTTTTTGCTTTTTCACTTGCCTTTTTGAGACAGGATCTCACTATGCAGTTCAGCCTGGCCTTGAGCTCACTTTTTAGCCCAGGCTGGTCTCAAACTCGCAGATCCTCCTGCCTCGGCCTACGGAGTGCTGGAATTACAGGCGTGAGCCACCACGCCCAGCTTAGGGGGTTGTTTCAATTTTATGACGATGTCACAGTAAGATGCTACTTTTCTGGGTGAGGCATGAACTTCTGACTTCACAGCCACCCAGAGGGCTGGAATTAGAGCTGTGGGCTTCCACCCTGGCGTCTGCTACTACTGTTAAGTAAGTCTTAATAAGTTCAAGCCCTATGTATCAGCACCGATGACACAAAACAGTCCCACAGTGAAATCTCATACATCTCCAGGCTAAACATTGAGAGGATTATGCAAGAGGCTGGACAAAATGAAGGGGATGATTGTGACACCCTGAAGACACTGTGTGAAATTTCTCAGAAACCTAGTTCCTCAACCGAGTATGAAGTCCGAGGTGTCCCAGCACTAACGGCCTCGGCACTCACAGGAGTGTGGACCCAGAAGTACAGCAGTCAAGGTCGCACTGCCCCTGCCATGTGCCTGCCTCTCAACTACACGGTACCAGCAGAAAAGCAGCTGGTAAGAAGCCGTGGTATTCACTCCCCCACTGCATTCCCCTCCTGTCCTTTGGCTCATGCTGCTCCCTGGTCCCTGTTGGTTCTGGTCTTTTCCACAAGGAACATGGGTTTCCTGAAATCCTGCTGGTACTTTCCTAAGAGGTTCCCTCACCAAGCTCCCAACTCCTACGGTTTTGAGGGCATCATTCAGTTCCTGCCTCAGGGTTACAAAGGGTTATAAAGGTTACTTCCAAAGATCACCCGTCTGTAGTGAACTGATTGCAAAACAAGTCCAGGGGTATCTAGCAACTCAGGATACTGTCGCAAACTGTCACAAGTGACTAAAACACCAACCAGGTTTTCATGGTTTTAGAGCCTGTGAACTGTGCTGACTAGACAACTGCTAATCTGATTCTCAGAGAAGCCACAATAAACGTCTCCTTTTATGATAAATAAGCCCTACATGGCCTAAGCTGTTTTGGGTTTTTTTTAAACTTGCCAACCACACTGTTTAGGGGACTCTAATGTTGACATGGAGATTCAAAACAGACCCACGGGGACATCAATCACTAGTGAGCTTTCAAGGAAGCAGAATTTTGGCTCCTGGCGGGGGATAGTTTACACCCCAATGATTTTAATACCAGAGGCAGTGATGATTGGGTCCGTGCCTGAGAACCTGCATTACACACTGTATTTACATCTATTCGGCAGACAACAAGCAAATTACATTTTTAAGGGAAAAGCTGAAGGCTTGGATGCTTGGAGTCATTCAAGTAAGGAGTTCCCTCAGGGGAGACAGATCCTGCAATTTAACATGTGAAAACTAAGGGAGGCAAAGTCAAACAACAAAGTGGACCATGAGTGAAGAGTGAAGGCGTTTAAAATAAAACGAGCTGTATCATGTTCATGTGTCAGCTCCCCGAGTGCCTGTGAGCTGCATATACTGTAATCATCTACTAGGAATTTTTTTAAGAAGTAGGTTGTGGTTATCTGGAATACATGAGATACAGAAGGATCGTCTGCAGACTAAAAATAAATTGAATGCATGACTGACAAGTGGCAGATACATACCTGAGGTCAAGCTAAAACATGACGGACAAAACATTAAACTATTCCTGGGTGAAAAAAGTCAAGTTAGAAGACCATAGCAAACAGGCAAAATGTTTCGTATGAATGGGAGATTAGCTGACACCATCCACCGTGGCTGCGTCCTTTCGTCTGAATCTGAATGCCATCTACAGACCACTCCCTCTGAGAGTGAGACGTGTGTGCAGGGAAACAGCTATAGCTGTGCTTTGAGAAAAGGCCGATCAGATCTATGCAGGAAAACCTACAGCACACAATCAAAACTTGTGCAAACGGGGGATCAATTAACACTGTTCACTGTCAGTCCTATAAGCGGAATTTCAATGGAATATACAGACCGTTCCCCTACTGTCCTTAGAATGATACACGTTTATACCCAGAAAATCAAGCAATTTTTCATAGTACTGTAATATATGCTCGCAAAAAAAAATAAATTCTGGAGCATGATCACTGGAACAGAGGGGAAACAGGTTACGTCCCTTCTATGGACCCGCATAAAGTGTGCTAAGGTAGAGAAACCACCCACCCCTTTTACATACTGCAAAGTTCCAAGGGCCCAAAGCTAAAGGAACACAAAACATCACATATTAACAAGACAAAAAAAAAGTAGGCAAAAAACCAGATAGCAGATACACACAGAGCTAAAGAATACATCTAGCAAACAAACAAAAAAAGGGGACATTTAGTTATATTCTCAGTTGAAAACAAAGAAAACATTTATTAATTTCAATCTCAAATGGGGTTTTATGTCTAAAGGAAATACATCAAGTAAACACATAAACGGTATGTGAAGGGTTCCATCACTGTTCCATTAAGGGAAGACATGACAGCCAGGCATGGTGATGCCCTCCTGCAACCTCAGCTACTCAGGGGCTAATGTGTGAGGGCCGCCAGGAGTCCGAGTCCACCTTAGGATACACCGTGAGCCCAAGGCCAACCTGAAGGGCACGCCAAGATCCTGTTTTAACAAATGAAGATGCGATAGTACAGGAAAGGGTAACAGTGATCAAAACAGTTGAAAATAACAGGAGACAGCAGATTCCCTAATGTAAGGAAGACTAAAGTGATGTACTAATGCTTCAACAAAACCTACAGAATTTTGTCACTTGAATGGTCTTAGTTTATTTTGCTCTTATGTAAAAACTAGTTAGAACTTTGCATCCAACTCCCGGCATCAATGGATCTTGTCTCAGCTTCCCTAGCAGAGCTAACACAGGCACCACATCCTCAGCTTAACAGCCTAGAGGAATCCACGGCCGTGGCATGGGCCACAACACGTGTGTAAATGAGACAGATACATGTTGTTATACACCCATGCATGTACGTGGATGCAAGCCCTCCAGCAAATTTCAGAGACCGTGTGTGTTCCGGTCCATGGCGTGCAATTTTGTTAAGTAAAATTCTTCACACCAGAGTAATACCCTGGTTCATAAACTATTCCTTTTCCCAAGAATCCAGTTTGCAAAAAAACACATTTGGCAAAACTTTTCTTCCATTTAAAAACTCTGCATCCAGCGACAAATATGACCATGGGCATCTTCCCCCAAATCATAAAAGATTAAATTCAGAAAGCGAGGTACAGTGGTACGTTTACATGACAGCATTCATGGAGAATTTTCACAGGATTCTGACACAATTTGTCACAAGTGATCACCTTTGTTTTTCCAATCTTGAGGTTTCCGTCCAGTGAGCATTGACGTGTGCCCAGTGAAGTCTTCTATACAATTCTAGTCAAGGTTTCTCTCCGTACCATGTTACATCTGTGACTCAGGCAAGACGACTGGAGCCATGCGTCCTCATGCTTCCCTATAAAATAAACCCTCTGCTATTCAGTCTCATGGATGCTAAAAAGGTCTTCTGAAAATGAAGACTTCCACACTGCATGTTTAAGATTACCTTCGACTGTGAATTCTTCCATATCTGGAAAGGTAGCCTGACAAGTAGACTTTCCCACACTGGAAACATACAAATGGTTTCCTCCCAGTGTTTTTACATGCATCTAGAGGTTTTCCTACACTGCTTATAAACAGGTTAGTCTCTACTGTGAATTTTTTCATGGTTTCTCAACTGACTAGGACAAGAGAAAGCTTTCCCACATTGCTTACACTTATGTGGTTTCTCCCCACTGTGAATTTTTTTATGTCTTCGAAAACTGCTTTCCCAAAGGAAGGCTTTCCCACACTGCTCACACTTATATAGCTTCTCTCCACTGTGAAATTGCTCATGTCTTCGAAAACTGGTTTGCCAACGGAAGGCTTTCCCACAATGCTTACATTCATATTGTTTTCTTCCACTGTGAAGCTCTTTATGTCTTCGAAAATTACTCTGCCAAAAGAAGACTTTCCCACATTGCTCACAGTCATATCGTCTCTTTCCACTGCGAGTCCCTTCATAACCTTGAAACTCAGTCACAGAGAACACTTTTCCATATTGCCTACATCGGGTGGGTTTTTTCCCATGGTGAACTATTTGATGGTGTCGAAGGGAAGTGGAATGAATGTAGCCTTTACCACACTGATCACATACATTAGTTTTCTCTCCACTGTGAACCATTTCATGATATCGGAGAGAACCTGGATGAATGAAGGTTTTCCCGCATTGCTTACATGAACTTCGATTTTCTGCCGCATGAATTTTCATATGTTTTTTACGGCTACTGGAGCAAATGAAGCTTTTCTGACATTCTGTACATGTATAAGGCTTCTCTCCAGTGTGAACCCTTTCATGTTTTCTTAAGGTGCCAGAACAAATAAAAGCTTTCCCACAATGGTTGCATACATAAGGTTTCTCTCCAAGGTGAGCCCTTTCATGGTATCGAAGCGAACTGAGATCAGTGAAAGCTTTCCCACAGTGCTTACACGCATAGGGTTTCACTCCAGTGTGAATCCTTTCATGTGTTTGAAGGGAGCTGAAACGAGCAAAGGCTTTCCCACAGTGCTCACACACATAGGGCTTCTCTCCAGTGTGAATTCTTTCATGTGTTTGAAGGGAACTAAAATGACGAAAGGCTTTCCCACAGTGCTTACACACGTAGGTTTTCTCTCTGGTGTGAATCCTTTCATGTGTCTGAAGGGAGCTGAAGTGACCAAAGGCTTTCCCACAGTGCACACACTGGTAGTCCTCTCCGGTGTGAATTCTTTCGTGTGTCTGAAGGGAACTGGTATTCATGTAGATTTTCCAATACGGCTTACACACATGCAATTCCTTCCCACTGCAAATTCTTCCTTGTCTCTGAAGAGAATGGCAATCAATAAGGTCATTCCTATCTTGCTCCATGTCACAAGGTTGTGCTCCAGGCTGTGATCTTTCAGCCTTCTGAAAGCCTTGTGGACAGCTCAAGGTTTTCCCATTTTTCCTGTGTTTTGTCTTCTTCCCACGTTCCTGGTTCTCATAAATTTTGCACACAGCGTCAGCTCTCAGGGGCTTCTTTAGCGATGACCGACTAATGAGGACATCTCCCAACACACAGGTTTTACACAGTGACGCTTGAGGGAGATTTTTCTCCTTTACAACACGTTCTAGTATCTGGTTGAAGAGTTCTCCATGCTGACTACCTTCATTATATTGATAGAGTTTGTCTACAATTTGACTTCTATAAAAAAGGAGAGAAGAGCGTTAGAACAGATTTTGCACATTCACAATTTACAAGATGTACTGGTTTTATGTGCCTACTATTCACACAGGTGCGATCTGGTTGCCTGCAGGATGATATCAAAGTAGTGCCAATCATAGGTTTTTATTTTGTTTTGAGAGAGGGTCTTGCTATACAGTTGGACCTGTCCTTGCACCCACTATGTAGCCCTGCCTGTCTTAAACTCACAGCAGTCTTCCTGCCTCAACCCCTCCACTGTCCAAATTACAGGTGTGTACCACCACACATATTATATCCATGGCAGGCATTTGGCAAACACTCATTGTTAGTCATGGGCCAGTGATACAGCTCTGTGGCACAGCACCTACCTGGAAAATGAAAAGCCCTGAGTTCAAGCCCTAATACATCCCCCAAAAATGTGAGTCACTTCTAAATATATTGGTGATTCCCTCATGCAAAATCCCATATGGAATTTTGAAATACCTACCCATATATAATGTTACCATGCACGTGGGCTAAATGTAAATACAAGTCTATTTCTTCATATATACCTTATAACCAAAAGCTAAGAGTGATTTAATACAAGTTTCATAACTTTGTACAGGAATCAAAATTTGTAAACAATCAATCCTGAGAAACTTTCCCTTATAGCACTGTGTCAGTACCCCAGAAGTATACAAGACTGCGATATTTTGATTTCCACATACGGATGTCTACTCTGCAAATCATTTTTGACAAACTTTTTCAGCTTAAATGAATTTGAAGCTGAGTTGCTTTCTCTTCTGAATACAAATTACCTTAAAGAGCTCCTAGGGTTTTGGGACTCATCTTCAAAGTTTGGGTCTTCACATTTTTGTCCTAAAATGTAGAACCAAAAAATGAGAACAATTATTATTTTATAGAAAAACTGCTGGAGTCTAACTAGATTCATATTACGTGATCATGCCTAGAATGTTCCTCTAAATGTTCCATTTCTATTTTCCAAGTGAGAAATCAATACTGATAAGCAAGACGCCTGTTCCCTGCTTCACTAGGGAACAATGTCACCCTTACCCACAGCAACCAGGTTCCTGAGGGTCTCCCGCATCACATCCCTGTAGAGCTGCTTTCGGGAGGGGTCCAGCAGTGCCCACTCCTCCAGGGTGAAGTTCACGGCCACATCCTCAAAGGTCACTGCCTCCTGAAAGAAGCACACACACACACACATCTCTGTAAGAGTGACATGCACTGCAGTGGAGACCTACAGTAATTCTGCAAGATCTCCACAGCTGCTGTGTTCTCAGCATGTTCTCCAGACATCTCAACCACAGTGTGGTTCTCACCTAGAGTCTAGAGCTGCTACTGTAACTCCATCATTGTAACCGTGACACTGGGAGGCACGCCAACTTCATGACAGCAGTACTCTATCTGTTGAACCCCTCTCCATGGAAGCCTGCTTTATCACTCCAAAGACAAGCTGGTGACTAAGGAGCTGGTGCAACAGATGCTCAAAACCTCACCACAATGTGTTCCTTGGGGAACTGGACATGTCCTTTGTGACTGCACCAGAGATAACTTCTAGAAGCTTCTGAATGGCATTTTAGGCTAATCCTAATTAAATAACAAATAAGATCCAAGGAGGATAATCCGCCATACTAATGCTTAAGCATCACAATGTCCATGGCAGAATCTCACAGGGCAGGGATGCATGGAAGGGTAGTACAGTTCTTACAAATGGCTCAGTCACCGACATGTCTGCTCTCACACGTGTTGATAAACTTGTCTAACTTCTAGAAAACACTTTGAACTACACAAGAAAAACTAGATGACATTTACTAGGCATAATAAATGTCCTGCAAAATGCAAAACCTTAGGGAAAAGAAAGTGCTATGGTGCCTATTGTGTACAAAAAGCTTTACACTATCTGCGACATTACATCATTGTCAAGGAGAAGCCAAACAACAGATCTAAGGAAAAGCAATGAATCACCAGTGGGTGTACAAATAAATGGAAAGCGGATTCATGACAGGAGAGTGTAACAGAGGCAGAACTCATAACACCTGAGGCAGGGATGGTCAGATACATATTTTACATCTACATTACACATAACCTATAATCAAGTTACGCCTTGCGGAGGAAAGATGACGCCAGAGTACTTCACTAATCAGGCAAGAAAGAGCAGTTTCCTCAGAGGAAACAGATGGTGAAATTTTATGCATCAGCAATTAAGGGAGGCAAAAGTCAAACGATAAAACAGAACCATCTGGAATACATGCAACACAAAAAGATTACTTTCCAGAAAAAAAGTGACTGAAAAAGGAAAGATGCATACCTAACTCAGGACAGAGGGCCAGTTGATCCTGCCCACTTTCATGTCCTTTAGTTTGAATTTTATGCAATCTACAGACTGGTCCAAAGAATAATGTATGCATTTGTACTTGGAAATATATGAGCTATTTTTCACAGCACTGTAATATAAGCTTGCAAAGTACTGAAATAGTTGAGGAAATAGATTGTTCTGTATCTTACATACGGCTATGTGTAAAATATACCAAAGGGGGAGCCAGGGCTTTAGCTCAGTGGCTTAAGCACTCACCTGGCAAGTACAAGGTCCTGAGTTTGATCCTGGGTACCAAACAAAACAAACAAAAAAATATATACACACACACACATATACATACACCAAGGGTGGGGGGGACACCTAGAACACTTTAAATTCCTTTAATACATGTGGAAAGTTCCAATAAGCCCAAACTGAAAGAATGCAAGGCAGGAAGAAAAGGACACGTGGCCAAGATAAAAGATACAGGCAAGTAATCAGGATGGCAATTACTCAGGAAGCAGGAGAGGGTGCATAATTTGCACAAACACCCGGACCATAATCACCACCCAAGGTCCAGTTAGAAATGTTTCCTGGGGGAAACATTATCCTGGTGCCCAGGATAATCGCCAACATCATATCATTTTTTTTTTTTTTTGTATAGGGGATTGAACTCATGACCTTGTGCTTGCCAGGTAGGCTCTTAAGCCACTGAGCTAAATCCCCTGTATCACGTTTTGTTTTCCAAATGTACTTTAAGATGATTTCAATAAAGAATTCTGTTCTTTAGAGCAAACACCAATTTTTCTATGACTGTCTGCCTTAAAAGGTGGTCATAAAATGTCACAGTCCAGCTTGGCACCAATGGACAAAGTACCAAAGAGTAAGCCGGAGTCAGAACCACGCTGGCCATCACTAGAACAATTCTGCCAAGCAAGAAGAGACAAACAAGGAGAACAGTGGGTGGGTTCCCTGTCACTGTGGAAAATGCTCTGGTCATATACACAATTGAGGCACTGAGGTTGACACATGACAAGTGCCACATTTTAAAAAGCGAGTTGACAGGTAAAGGCTTATTAATCAGATAACTAAGGGCTCAGGAAAGACAGGGAAACAATGATGGAAAGTCATCCCACCACACAGCCACAGCACAAGCTGGGGGTGATTTCCGGTTCCTGCACGTTCCAGAGGACAGAGACTGCAGATTTTATTCATCTCCTATTCCTACGGTGTACAAATTAACCAGATAAAGACTCACCTAATAAAGTTACAGGCCAATCTCCTTAATAAACAAAAATACAAAAATACTACCAAAGATACTAGCAAACCGAACGCAGCACATCAGAGAAAACATCATAGAGGTTTCATTCCAGAGACCAACAGTGCAACATATGTATTCCAATAAATGAAATTCCCACATGAACAGAAGGAAGGCCAAAAACCACATGATCCTATAATAGATACAGAAAAGACTTTCGACAAAATCCAATGCGCCTTTTATGATAAAAATTCCAGAAAAAAAGTTATGGAAAGATCATGTCTGAATTTTCCAAAAGCTATTTATGAACAACCAACAGCCAGCACCATATTAAATAGCAAAAAACTAATAGTATTTCCCCCAGAAAATCAGGAACAAGACAAGGATATCCAGCATGACCACTGCTATTCAACACAGTTGTTGAAATATTAGCCACAGCATCAGATAAGAGAAAGACCCAAAAGGGAAACTTACAGGAAAGAAAGAACTAAATTATTATTACTTGCAGATGACGTGACACTCTACATAGAAGGTCCTGAGGACTCCATCAAAAACCCTTGGAATTAGTAGCGAACTTCAGCAATATAGCAGGATAAAGATAACACACAAAAGCCCACCAATAGGGGCAACTGGCTTGGGACCCCTTCTGTCTCTCTTCAGGAAGGCAGAAGTTTTCTCTCACTAAATACATTCTACTCTTAAAAAAAAAAAAAGTCCACCAATAATGAACTCAATGAGTGGTATTACTATGTAAATAACACCACTCACAATTTCAAGAACCCTAATCCATACCTTAAACCTACTTGGATATAAAAAAGGACAATTAAAAAAAAAAGGACAATTTGAAGATATTTGTGGAGAAATGGATGCAACTGGGAAATATGATATTGGGTGAAATAAGTCTCTCTCTCACACACACAAGCTTGAACACTGTATGGTATCCTGCATTTGAATAAGGCAAAATACAAACCAAGAAAAATAAAGGACAAGAGACAAGGAGATGGCTCTCTTGTAGATAGGAAGGGGTTCAGGGCCAAGGGCAAGGAGAGAGAATGAGGAAACAAGTGGAGCAAAGATATGCCGCATATGGGACCCCAATAACCTCAATAAATATGGAAATTACACGCCATGAGCATGAACTACGATTAATGTTATCAACAAGAATTAAAGGGGTGAAGGTGAAATCAGAGGAGAGGGGAGGAGGGAAGGAAGGGGATTTACAAAAAGTGAAACAACCTGAATTATGCCCCCGTACCAACTCCCCAAAATTGTAAACTGCATATACCACAAACATGTACTAATAAATATTTAAAGACTGGTTGAAATTATGCAGCCTGAAAGAGGGAAAGAAAACAGATTCACCGGGTATGGTGGCGCATGCCTGTAATCCCAGCACTCAAGAGGCTGAGGCAGGAGGACTGCTGCGAGTTCGAGACCAGCCTGGGCCACAAAGTGAGCTCAAGGCCAACCTGAGCTGCATAGTGAAAACCTGTCTCAAAAAGACAAAAAAAAAATTTTTTTTCAAATTAAGAGAATGGGTCACCAGTCATATCCACTGCACGAACTGAAAAAACGTATATAGAGAAAAATAAAAAGGTGTAAATTCATAAAATCCGATCACACAAAGAAGGGTGGCAGGAAGGCGGCTTCTTGTGGCGCACACCTGTAATCCCGCCACTCGGGAGGCTGAGGCAGGAGTGTAGCTGCATGTTCAAGGCCAGCCTGGGCTCCGTAGTCAATTAAGGCCAACCTTAACTACACTGCAAGACCCAGTCTCAAAAAAACAAACAAAAATATGCATACACATAAACAGATGAATGTTTGCTCAGACTAATGACACTATCAGTAATGCACTAGGTGTTAACAGGTAAAATGAATGACAGCAATTGTATATGGGGTAGAAAAGAACGCAGGAACACGCAAAAGGACCCACACTGCCCATGAAACAATACACTGTCATTTGAAAGTGCCTTTAGGAAGGTTGTATAGACTTTGGGAACCCTGGAAAATCAATTAAAAAAACATTAGAAAACATACACTCAGTGTGCTCCTAATGGGTAAATACTGAATCACATAAAGCATCCAATTTAAATAAGAATGCAGAAAAACCCGGGCAATTTACACATAAACCAACAGCAACTACTACCAACAAGACACAATTATAGGGCTGGGGATTTAGCTCAGCTGCACAAGGGCCTGTCTGGCAAGGCCATGAGTTCGATCCCTGGTACCAAAAAAAAAGCAATTATAGACATGATACATATTAATCAATTATATCAATAATCATTTCAAATGTGACTTATCTACACCAATTAAATAACAGAATGGCACAGTAGATTAGAAAATAGCACTTCAGTTCCTCTACAAGAACCATTTTAAATTATAAATACTTGGTGTTAGAGGAGTTGGGGGATATTTTTCAAAGGTTTAAACTTTCAGTCACATATAAGAAATATATTTAATGCATCTGTTGTATAATACGGTCACCACAGTGAAAAGCATTCTCATACTCTAAAATATCACTCATAGATTTAAGTGATTTCACCACCAAAAAAAGAGACTGCTATGAGGTAATGTGTACATTAATTCTCTCCTAAAAATTTAGCTATTCTGTGCCAGGAGTTTAGCTCAGCGTCATAAATGCCTGCTTGGCAAATGCGAGGTCGTGAGTTGAATCCCTGGCACAAAAAAAAAGGAGCTATCCCATAATGTATACATATTAATTTTGTGAGAGGACATAACAATCCCTAATAGGAATTCCCCTCAAAGAGCAACCAATTAAAGAGCAAAGCTGGCATGGTGGTACACACCTGTAATCCCAGCAACTGGGAGGCTGAGGCAGGACTGTTGTGAGTTGAAAACCGACCAGACTGGCTACACTGTGAGTTCAAAGGAAGCCAACTACACAGCAAGACCCTGCCTTAAAACACTAATTCCTGCTTTTTAACTTAAAAAGCATGAATTTTCCAGAATAAACCACTGCACAGGCTGACAAGGCCCAGTCAGCCCAACTCCGGGAAGTCAACTTTAAAAAAAAAAAAGGTCCAACGACTACAGCCTCAGAAACTGCCCCATCTGAAAGATACCTACAACTTCCTCTCAGAGCCTACAAGACCGCAAAGGCTGTAAGAGAGGGCACCACTCTGTTCTAGTCGCCAATGGTCCGTCTCAAATCGGTCCTCGACTGTGGAGCTCTAATTTTTTTTCACTTAATTCTCCTTAGATTTCTCGCCGTTTTTCTTAACATCGTGGGGGAAAAAAAAAAAAAAGTCAGACAGGGCTGGGCCCTGGGAGGAGCCAGGGCAAAAGATGAGACACCTGGCAACCTATGAGGAGACAGACACCCCTGCGGCGGGGACAGATCTCAAGACAAAAGGCAAAAGAAATGCAACCACTCCCTAAAATAAACATCAGGATTGGTATTCTAAAAGGCAAAAGAAATGCAACCACTCCCTTAGATAAACATCAGGATTGGTATTCTAAGTAGGTTTGAATCACCCAGAGGAAGCCAGGAGCCACCAGCCCAACCCCCACAGGAAGAGTCACTGCTCTTTAAACCTGCCCGCTTGCTGTGTGACTCGCTTCCCCCATTTGTCCCTGATTTGATCAGTTTTGCCTGAACAATTAATCTTATTGATTGCCCATAGCTCGGTCCCACCTCACGCCTGTTTGCCTTGTGAGTTCCCAGCTTCCCCATCCGGGAGCCGCCTCACCACGTGGTTTTACTCCATGAAAGTCCTTAAAGAAGGTGGGATCCTCGCTAACCCGGGACCCCTCCGTCTCTCTCCCAAGCAGAAGCTTCCGTTCTATATATAATAAATTCTGCTCTTACCTTCCGTTGTTCCTAAAATTCCTTCTTCGATTTACAGAACACAGGCTCATAGCGCACATACCGTTTCTCTCTCCTAGATCCTCCTCTTCCACCCAGACCCCGGGTATCACAAGGACACAGGTTCCCCCTTTTCCAACGAGTTGGACAACAAGGAGGAGCGTCAGGAAATGTACGATTTAAAAAAAAAAAAATTTAGCCGGGCGTGGTGGCTCACGCCTGTCATCCCAGCACTCGGGAGGCTGAGGCATGAGGATCGTTGAGAGTTCAGAACCAGCCTAGGCTACAAAGTGAACTCAAGGCCAGCCTGAACTGCATAGAGAGATCCTGTCTCAAAAAAGACCAAAAAATTTTTTTAACTTTTTATTATTATTTTTAAATGCACTGAAGCTCCCCTTGAAAAGCACTGAGGAAAAAGGGGGCGCGGTGAGAAGGCAGGGAGCAGGGACCCCAAGGGCAGAGCTGCTAACTGCAACTGCAGAGACACAGAGATGCCTCAGGTAAAAAAGCAGGTAAACTGAGGCACGGAACACCCCCCCCCCCGCAGGAGGCCCCGGACCGGGCCCCAGGAGCACCCGGTCCCGGCCGCTTCCCGCCTGTGCGGATCGCCCTGCGCCCCGGCCGCTGCTGCCCCGCTCCCCGCTCACCATTCCCAGCTTCCGGGATGACCCGAAGTCCTCGCTCAGAGTCCTGCAGGCCTCGGAGGTCACACGAGAGAGACTCGGCCAAACCCGCTTCCGGGGGCAATCGCGGGTCCTGACTGAAGGGAAATTTCGCGCGCTCCGAATGACGCTCCGAAGAACAGCGCTTCTCATTGGGCAGTTCACATCGCCCTATCCTGCGATCTTATTGGTTCGTCATTCTGGCTCTGCGTTTCCCCCCCGCCCAGGTTTGATTGACAGGCGACGCTTACCAGTCTGGGCTCAAAACGACTCCAGATTTCCCAGAACGCCACCTCCCCGAAGTGGCGGGAGCATGGCTTTTCTTTCTTTAATTTCATTTTTAAAGATTTGCCCTGCTGATACGTTAAACAGTCAAACCTTTCGGCGTCCTCAAAACAGTAACATCACTCACAGGACCAATTATTGATGAATGGTGACCTTGCAAACGAAGAAAAGCAGAGAATTAAAATCCATAGCAGCTATTAGCTGTAGGAACGACCCCTAGCAGAACATGATTGCTGGTCTGAATCTTAGTTTTTTCTTTTCTTTTCCTTCACTAAATTTTTTTTTTTATTTTAGTGTACTGCAAGTAGATATCAATGAGGAGACTGTAAAAGCCATTTATATTTTCTTCTATCAAAAAAGAGGTAAACTGAGGCACGACCGAGCCAGGGAAAGTGCAAGCAACAAGCAGAAGTGTATTTCAGTCTGGGTGCAGGTGGGCGGCACTGGCCCCAGGGTTTGGGTGTAGGATAAGTTTATAGGGCAGTTATGCCCTGGGTGGGGGTCCGGTGCAGAGGGGCGGGAGGTTTTGCAAGTTTCAGGGCGCAGATCACAGGGCCAAGGGAGCTTTACAAGCGCTGGCTCCCTGTCAGCTCTGTGTCACTACATTTGCAGTTACTGCAACTCTGGTAGTATAGATGAAAAAAATTAGTATAAATCTTAAAATATGTTTTAAACAATGGCATAGATAATTTGAAGAATTATTTGGAGTTTTCCCTACTTTCTGTACACTTATCTTCCATCTCTCCCTTGTCTGTCTGTCTGTCTGTCTGCTTCTCTCTCTCTCTCTCTCTCTCTCTCTCTCTCTCTCTCTCTCACTCCCACTTTCTCATGTAAGAGAAACCATACAATAAGGGCTAGGGATTTAGCTCAGTGGTGTAAGTCCCTCCCTTGCAGGTGTGTGGTCGTGAGTTCAACCCCTGGTACCGGTTTTTTTAAAAAAAACATACAATATTTAAGCTTGTGTGTCTGACCTATTTAACTTAACATTATGTTTTCAAGTTGTATCCTTTTTCCTGTGAATGCCTCAAGTTTACCTTGACTAGTTCTCCACCCGGCATTGATACATCTTCTTTATACTTTCACCTGTTGTTGGACATACAGGCTCTTTGCAAAATCCAGCTATTATAAATTGTGCTGCTATAAACACTGGTATGCATGTATCTCTGTAATACAAGGACTTAAGCTCTCTTAGAAGTTACCTTGAAGCGGGTTAGGTAGGTCAAATGGAATTCTTTTTTATTTTTATTTTTTGAGGAACATCCATCTGGTTTCCATCGTGGTTGTCCTGGTTTATATTCCCACCAACAAGGTAGTAGAGTTCCTTTTTCTCCACATCCTGGACTGTATTGGATATTTTGATGATACCCCATTTTTTCTGGCTTAAGATAGAATCTCTGTGTTGTTTTAATTGTTATTGCTATGGAGAAAACCGATACAAGAATTGACTAATCAAGGGGTCTTCTCCCCTTTCCCCACTGCTTCACTTTCCCAGTGATGAGAATCACCAGGTGCTCTGCTCCTGATAATTCACAGGTTCTCTTGACTCTGGAAACTTGTCAACACCACCCCTCCGCCACCCAACTAACAAATTATGTCTTTAGTAAATCCTAACGACATCACACATTTCTGTTTGAAGAAGCCTCTCTGACATCAGGATGGAAGGTCTGGAGTCTCTCTACTATCAGATAATTTAAATTATCTTTTTGAATTTGTCAAACAGGGAGATATTTTAAGTAAACACCAAGAAGTTTACCGAAAATAAATGAAAAGAACTCTGACTAGTCCAATAACAGGCAAGGAAATTGAACCTGTGCTTTTAAAAAAATATCATACCAACTATGAGAAGCCCAGGTCCAGATGGAAATTGTACAAAACCTTCAGGGAACTTGTAACACCCATACTGAGTGGTCAAGCTTTCTAAGAAAATTGAAAGGGAAAGAATACTCCCAAAAATAATTTCCAGAAGCCACTGTTACCTTTTTTCCAAAATTACCCAAGCATCCCACCAAAAAAAGAGAACTACAAACCAATCCCTAGTGAACATAAATGCAAAAGTCTTCAACAGGATACGGGCAAATGGGCGGGTGTGGTGGTACACACGTTCCATCCCAGCACTCAGGAGGCTGAGACAGGAGGATCGCTGCAAGTTCGAAGCCAGCCTGGGCTACATAGTGAGCTCAAGAGCAGCCTGGACTGCATAGCAAGATTATGTCTTAAAAAAAAATTACAAACCAATCTCCTTAATTGAAATGGGTAGAAAATCTTCAACAAGATACTGGCAAACAAACTGCAGTGAATTATTGAAAAGATTATACCAAGCTATTTCCTCCCAGGGATGCACCAACCAGCTTTCTTTTCCAAATCAAGTACCACTGTCTTTTTCCCAGCACATCACTCTTAGGAGAGTTCTATACTCACCAATGTACCCTTCGCCCAAACTTAAAACACGCCAAAAGGAAGGACAGACTGCAGTTCGTTCCTATGCCCCTTGGACCTGTTCCAAAACTGGTTCTCGGTGTGTGGCTGGGATCATGGGAAATACTCTTCTAGTTGTACTCCTGCTCTGCGATCGTTCACCTAAAAATTGGTCAACAAGTGGGTCCTACAGGCAGGACACGGCACAGTAGAGTCTGGAGCCCTGAGACTGATCTCTTAGGGTGCAGGTGTGTTTGACCCGCATATTCCAGCTGAGACTGAAGATTAGTAATGTCCAAGATCGTACAGCTCAAAGTGGGTGGAGAGGCAGGAGTAGGTGTCTAGTTAGGGCCCTGGTTTTCTGCACTGAGCTTTTCCTCCTCCTGGGAGATTTTAATATCCTCAATGTATCACACTTCCTCCCGCAGCAGCTGTGCCCCTCTGCTCCCCAAGTCGTACTCCCAGGATGGCTGCTTTCTCACACGTCCTTTTGTGGCAGCGATGACATTTTTTTTTATTCCAACCAAAACAACTGTACAGTTGCTCCACACAATATACTCACACTTGTCTTTCCTGGCGGCTGCTTGTTTTGTTGGTTTTTTCAGATACGGGGACCCGTCAGAAGTCAAGTGTGCACAGTTCGTGGTCCCACAACATCGAGAATTGAAGTCACAAACCAAAGGAAGAAGTTGGGACAACTGTATTGGAAATAAGGAGAGAAAAACAGTTTGTGGGTTTCTGGGAGGGGTGCTGAATCGGAGGGCCACTAAGACCCTTTGTCAAGAGTAATTTATATGGCAGAGTCACAACGTGGGCACTGTGTGGGTCAAACTGCGTAACCTATAGCATCACGAGTAGTCACTCAACTCACATTGGGTCAGTAGAAAAGTGGGGCCCATGGCCAGGGCACATGGAAAGAACCAAGGCATTTGGGGGAAAGGTTGGGTCCCAGGCACTCAGGTCACTCACCAGCCTGATGGATGGCTCTCCTGAGTCACTGGGCCAGATGGTGCTAATTACAGTACAATTTCACATTATTGTTTATCCCTCAGGGAGGCGTTTTCTCATCCCAGCAAGAAGGCCATCACCCAGAAATCACAGGATTTGTGCTAATATTTTCTGGGCGATATTTCATGCCTAAATCTTTTTTTTTTTTTGAGACAGGGTCACTATGCAGTTCAGGCTGGCCTTGGCTCACTCTGTAACCCAGGCTGATCTCAAACTCGCAATGATCTTCCTGCCTCAGCCCCCTGAGTGCTGGATTGACAGGTGTGAGCCACCACGCCCAGCTCCACTCCTAAATCTTGTACTCTAAATAACTAAAATGTAGACAACAGGCCATGCATTAATTATTGTTACTGTCCTACTAGCCTGTTTTGAAACTCTTATTGTCATTTTTACTTTTTTCTCTTTAAAATAAAAAAAAAATCAAATAATAACAAAAACCAGCAAGGCCGCAAATAGGTGTTGAGGGCACCAGCCACCCCGGGAAGCAGCACCCTGGCATCTGGTTTGATTTCCTCCAAATGTTCCGGCTTCCAGCACTGCGACCATGCGCAGCAGCCCCGTGAGGTGACCAAAGAGGCTGGGGGTGAGGTGTCCTGGGAAAGGGGGCGTTTAACCAGAGACCTAGAGGGAGAATGGAATGGGGGCGCATGAGGGAGAGGAGCCGGGGAAGGGCGTCCCGGCCAAGGAGAGAGGAAGGGAGAGAGGGAAGGAGGGAAGAGCATGGCCAGCAAGGGAGGGAGAGGAGCTGGGTGGATACACAGGCAGATGATAGACAAATACTTGATCGATTGCTAGATGATGGGGTGATAGGCAAATAGTAGACGGACGGATGGTGGGCGGTCAATAGATGGGGCGGGCGGGCGGCACCTCTCTGAGTCCTCCTGGACTCCCAGCTCTGTGCCCCTGTCACCCCCAGACAGGCTCCCTGGAGAGGCCTCCGGGCGCCGTCACCAGGGAAGACGCCTGCAGAGACAAAGCCCCAGCCCCTGCCGTGGTGACCCCAGTCCCTTACACGCCAGGCCACCCCGGGCTGGGCCGCACGGCAGCCCCGAATCTCTCCCAAGCAGGGGGAGCTATTGTTTCGGTCCTGGGCTGAGAACTGAGGGTGGCTCTGGTCCTTCCTATGCGGCGTGTCTTTCTCTGGAGCAGGTTGGCAGCAGGGCTCCCCGTGACAGCGTATATTTCCTTGTTCTTGTGGTTGGGCCCTTGTGACGTGGCAATGGACCTTTTGGTCCCTACATTCGGGCTTTTGCAATGGTGGCGGGGAGCTGGCCTGGCCTGGCCAGATCTATCCGTGAGTGTTTATTCCCAGACCTCTAGAAGGTACGTTATGCTCACAATTTTCTTTCATCTTGAAAACTATCCTATCAGTGTCTTTTTAATTCTTTTTTTCTAAGCAGAAATCGAACTCACGACCTCACCCTTGCCAGGCAGGCGCTGTGCCCCTGAGCTCCATCCCTGGTCCTCCAGGGATTGATAAATTTTTTATCAATTTCCTTTTAAAGGAAAGAAAACTGAGAGTTTATAAAGAGTCAGGAATGAAGCCAAAGTCACATGCTCAGAAGTGAAAATTTAACCCTGGAGTAGATGAATAGAAACACTGAGATTTGTACCACTGGGCTTTGAAAAGGGGAAAAATAATAACAACACACCATATTAGCATTTGTTGAGTTCTCCGCAATGCCAGGGACAGGAGACGCATCCTCTTGTCTGGACCTCAGCTGACTACCTGTATCCACAGCTGCAGGACTCAGAGGCGGCACCAGCCCTGCGACCCTCGGCTGGCGCAGAAGACATTTCCTTCCTTCGTAGCATCTTCCCCTAGCAACGCAGTAAAGCATCACCGTGCACATTACACTCCACGCTGTAAGTCATCTCCAGAGTAGCGCCCAGGGCAGGATTTGCAGAGGTTCCCTGTAAATACTGCACTGTTTCCTACAGGAATTTGAGCTCCCTGGATTTCGCTATCTGAGGAAGAATCCTAGAAGCAAATCATTGCTAATTCAAATGGACAACTGTGTAGACAGGTGTTTGTTTGTTTGCTTGTTTGTCTTTTTTGGAGACAGGGTCTCACTAGGCAGTTCAGACTGGCCTTGAGCTCCCTTTGTAGCCCAAGCTGGTCTCGAACTCGCAACGATCCTCCTGCCTCAGCCTCCCAAGTGCTGGGATAACAGGCATGAGCCACTACGCCTGGCTACCATAAGCCTTTTTTAAAAAAAATTTTTTTGGTACCAGGGATGGAATATCTTTCATTTTTGAGGCAAGGTCTTGATAAGCTGCCCAGGCTGGATTTGCATTCATGACCCTCCTGCCTCTGTCTATCCCCTACCCAAGATGAGTGAACACAGGCGAGCGACAGCACACCAGGCTGCTGGCTGCATAGAAGGTGCATTAGAGACAAGCGTCATTTTCAAATAGAGGTTGAATACCCATAATGCAACATTGCTGAGAGCAGAAGTGTCCAGACTGGAGTGGGGCCCCCCATGTCTTGGCACATGTGCACACCCCCAGTGAGACACCTCAAGGAGTCACTGTCGAGTGAAACTCATCTGCACATCCTTCAGGCGTGCCTTCTGGTGATCCACATGGAAAGCAGTCCCGAGAGATAGTTCTGATGCTCCCGCGCTCTGGCTGCCACCCGTCACACGAGGTCATGTGGAATCTGCCACTTGTGGTGTCACAGTGGCGCTCAGAAAGTTTCAGGTTTAGCCAGGCGTGGTGGCGCACACCTGTCATCCCAGCACTCGGGAGGATGAGGCAGGAGGATCTGTTGCAAGTTTGAGACCAGCCTGGGCTACAAAGTGAGCTCAAGGCCGGCCTGAATTGCATAGCAAGACTCTGTCTCAGAAAGACAAAAAAGAAGAAAAAGAAAGTTTCGGGTTTTAGGGATGCCCAGCCTGTACTGAATTGTTTACTCTAAAAAACAGAATTCCTGGGCCCTGGGGGTGGGGTTGTAGAGTGCTGGGCCAGCGTGCATGAGGCCCTGGTTTTGGTCCCTAGCACTAAAAACCAGCTCCCGGACCCTTTCAAAGCCAGGTTAGTGGCTCAGTGGTGAAGCCACCTGCCTGGCAAGTGCAAGGACCCGAGTTTGATTCCCAGTACCAATAAATAAAGAAGGAACTAAGGCCAGGTCACTTGTTCTCTTAGAAGCTCAGCTGCCCCAGCACAGCCAGCCAGCCCTGCCGGGGCGTCCTTGCCCTGACTTCTACGATATGGAGGAGCAGCAGGCCGGCCCCCATCAAGCTGTCACCCACTGGGGAAGTTTCAAAGGGTGGGCACAAGTTCAGGGTACAGCTGGGGCATGTGGGATATGGGACAGAGGTAAGAACCGGACTATGTGAATTTAAAAGAACTGACCCAGCCGGGCTTGGTGGCTCACGCCTGTCATCCTAGCACTCGGGAGGCTGAGGCAGGAGGATTGTTGTGAATTTGAGACCAGCCTGGGCTACAAAGTGAGCTCAAGGCCAGTCTGAGCTGCATAGAGAGACCCTGTCTCAAAAAGACAAAAAAAGAACTGACTCAAAGGTGACCACTGAATTAGACCCTCAGAGGTCACTGCAGTTGTAATACTCTGATCAACCACTAACCACCTGCGCCGTCATCTTGTTCTGTGTGCGCCACGACTTTAGATTTAAGTCCTTGTTCTTGTCACAAGATAAGTTTCGGTTTAATAAGCCTCAGCTGTTTCTCACAAAAGTTTCCTTTTCCCCAGAATGACGCTTCACTTGCCGCCCTAAACGACCAACCAGCTCACTCCCCGTGTTCTTATCAGCCTACCCACCAATCAGCTGTGTTGCTCCTCTATAAAAGCAAACTCCCTTAGTTGTGAGGCGCGCAGTCTCTAGACCAGTTACCCGAGGCTGCGTCGCCAGGCTTGGCAATAAAACTCCTTCACCTTTAATTAATTGGATTGAATTTTTATTCCTTAGTCGGGCTATTACATTTGGGGGCTCGTCCGGGATGGAGGCTTAGCCCCACCGACCCAAATTGGCCATCTGGACCCCTACAACCGTGAGTAAAATTTTACTTCTTCCAGAGGGTTTTGATGGCGCACCATACCTAGGTATAACTTATAGAGGGGACGCCCTCGATTTGGGAGCTGAGTCTGACAAGCAGGGACAGAACAATTTGTTTGGGCTAAAGGCTCACTTTGCTTTGTATTTGTGTTTTGCCTTGCTGTCTTGACTAGCTCCGTTTGTCTTTGGAGCCCTCTGGTTAAAATTCTCGCAACCAAAAACTTTTGGGTGAGGAGTTACTTTTTCCTTTTTTTTAGACTGCAGTCTGTCGTGTGTCTAATCTGTGTCTGTGTGGCCACGTTTGCGTATTGTGTTTTTGTTAACTGTTTCTAACCTTCCCATCGCTCAAGACCTTGCTCCTAGGAAATCATGGGACAGACTGGAACAAAGGAACCGCCCACTCCCCTAGCCTTGGTCCTTGACCATTTCAAAGAATTTAAAAGAGGAGCAGCAAGCTACAGGGAAGATGTTTACAAAGGGAGACTAATGATCTTTGTTACACAGGAATGGCCTGCAGGGACTAAAGGGGTCTGGCCCCCAATTGGGTCCTTTGATATGACCACGGCACAAGCGGTTTGCCGATATGTCTTTGGACCCCCATCCCACCCTGATCAAATTGTTTACATTCAGATTTGGATAGATATTATCTATGATTCCCCTCCTTGGATTAAACCTCCGAGAGGGGAACTCATAGAGGCGCTCAAACCGAAAGCACAACCAAACCAGAAGCCCACGGCTCCTCCATCGATCCTCGTGTCAGAAGAAGATCCCCTTCTGGATGAGTATTCGCCTCCTTTGCCACCTCCCCCATACCCGGCCCACCCGTCTTCTCCAACCCCGCTCCCTGACTCCACTTCCTCCGTCTCCCCTTCCCTCACTTCCTCCCCCTCTTCTCCCCCTAGTCCGATCCGGT
>PVLA01012728.1:0-42077 GCA_004027455.1 Hydrochoerus hydrochaeris | reverse complement strand
ATTGAAGTTCTTTCAAAATTGTGGTTAATAACCTTAGATTTCACAAATTTCTTGCTATTCAAAATTTGTTCCTGTTGCTTTCCAAGCAGAAAACACAGGGCCCACTCTAAAGTGGTAGCTGAGAAGGGTTCAAAGCAGAGCTGTTCACAGAGTTCTAGGCAGGGCTGAAGTAATGATGAAACTCCAAAGGCAGAGTTGTGATTGCCAACACTGAGGGAAAAAAAGATCAGGAACAGTTATGGAACACTTTTTTTTTGAGACGGGTTCATCCATGTTGTCAAAGGCAGCTTTGAACTTGTCTTAGCTGAATCTGTCTGTTTGTGCCTCCCCATTCAGTGTCCTCTTTGGAGTAATTCCTCCCTATCATCATGGGAGAATGCAAAGAAGTTTAAAACAGATGAGTGGACACAGGTTTTTATTACATTTAAGGCTAGGGAGAGGAATATGCAATTTAATAAGAAAGTTTTGTAGGTCTTGGCCAGTAACTTTAAGATGTCAGACTCCGGAGGTCTGTCTGGAGAGAAGTGCCCTCATCTTCATGGGCTCCGTGACTCCTGCCCACATCAGCAGCCCAGCCCAGAGCGAGCAGGAGTGGGAAGTGGGGTCTGTACTCCTGCTTTCGAGCCCTTTACCTAGGATGTGGCTACCTCGCCTTTACTCACCTTGCTAGCATCCAGGGCAGGTAAGATATTTTCTCACTTCAAGCTCCCAGAATCACTACATTAAAAAAAAGGGGGACTGGATATCGAGGGGAACTGTTGAGGGGATGTTGAGGCCTCCAATGATCTCTTAGATTCTGTACTTATACGAAGAAAATTTTCCCATGAGCACTTCACAAATAATGAATTATGCACCATGAAACAAAGTGAAGTCTAGGACAGGGATACTACAGACCGGGATGGCATTGGCCCTCTCCAGACCTTGCGATCTCAGGACTATCATTTGTGCTATGCCTCGGATTCTCCAAGAGACATGTCCTAGAGGCTGGGGATAAAATAAACAACAACAACTTAACCCAGATAGGCCTAAACGTTATAGATCTTTGAGTTTGATGGAGACAAAAATACATTTAAGAATAGAGCTGCAGCTTATGTTTGGTGTCATGAATAAAAAAGCCAATGTGCTGTGAGAGAGGATGACAGAGACCGTGGTTTTCCTCTTTATGCTTCTCAGGCCGGTGAGGGCCGCGAGGTTAGGGGAGCACACAATGTATGTGTTCCTGCCTTGACGCCAACTCTGCACAAGAGCAGGGTGCGTGCGCTTGGCTCTTGGATACCCCACGCACCTGTGAGTCTTTGGCAATGTCAAACCGGGCTCCACCTCTGCTGCCGCAGTGTAAATTCTGAGACAGGGCTCATCACCAGCTCAGAACCTCTGCATCTGCACCCATCCTTTTCACCCTGGTGTTGACCTTGTCAGCAGCTGTAGGTGGGTGGCACTATGGGCCCCATCACCGCTGCTGAGGCTCTTGGAAGGGCACCTTTGTGGCTTCCTGTCGAAGGATTTGGTGCTGAACATTTGCTTTCATCACTGCTGCATGGCTGATTGTTATATTTGTGGTTCTCTCTGGGTCCAGCCTGGCCCTACTGGTCACGATCCTCTGTGACTCCGAGAGGATGTCACTGGCCAGTTCATGGTCATAGTGCTGCTTGGTTTACCTCCTCTTCAGCCTGCTCCTTGGGATCCACTGGGCTCCTGTAATGTGGATTGGGGGGTTTCCTGCTATTTCTTGTCATCTTTACCCAGTGACCCTTGACCTGCCCTTTGGTAACAGCTGCAAGCTGTCATGACTTCATGATTCTCTGTTGATTCTCCCAGGTGGCAGCAACAGCAGCTGACTCTCAATCTGGTTCTGTAGATGCACATGCAGGACACTCCTGGGGAGCACGAAGGTGGAGACAGCACTTCCCCAGGAATCCTGGGGACTTGCCCGCAGTGAGGCACAGCACTCCAAAGCCTCTGCTTTGTTTTTCTTTTTCAGGTCTCCATTTTCTTTTATGTTTTAAAATGACTTTTTTATAATATGTTATCACACTTATGTGTGTATGCACAACACAGAAGACTTGAGAAACTACTAGAGAAACAAGAGAGCTTTCCCGACATAAGCATTTTTCTTTTTACAAAGCTCGAAGTCGATTACATTGATGTACTTCTTCAGTCTTTACACAATGTACAGACGTGATCCATTGAATGATTTATATGCTTCCCAAATGGTTAAACAATGACTTTCTGTGAAAGACTAGATACAAAAGCTTTTAGAAGCTGAGTTTTGTTTCCTGCAAGAAGCCAACTTCAGGCATATGTTTATATTTAAGTATATTCTTAGAAAATACTGCAGTAGCAGGGCAGAGGCCTCTTCTGTAAAAAGGTGCGGGAGATGATTTTCATGACTCAATGCATTGTTATTTCAGATAAAAAATCTAAAACAAGTGATCAGTTCCTATGACAATAGCAGTTAAAGCTGCAAATGTATGTTAGGGATCAGAAGATGCAGTATAAAATGTAAATAGTTATGCTTAGGGGATTTTTTTGGTAAAGTTATATTAATAAACAAAAGCTTTAAAAAGTCTGGGTGACAGATAAAAAGTAGACACAGCTATTAAGTATTTTCTTTACTTGCCTTAAAGTTTTAAAGGAAAAATCATCCTTAAACAATGCGTTTTCATTTGATAATCCCAATCTGGACAAGTTGTCTGCAGTCAGGCAGGCAAGAGGCTTGGGAGAAAAGATAAAGTGAGTGTCACCATAAAGAATTAATCAAAGGTAAAGCCGGGCTGACCTGACTAACTAACAAATGCCAGCCTTCTTTTAGAACTCTTAGACCAAAGAGAGAGGTTAACCAATTTCCTATGCTTGGTATCTGGACCACAGCTGAGTCTGTAGTTCACAAAATGAATTAGATATGTACCATCTTCTGTAAGGCCCCAGGATGTGCCTGATCTCTTAGTACTCTATTCTTTTTTTTTTAACCCTCTACTCATTAACCATAAAACTCTTGTTTTAGAAACACCATACCAACTCTTTGGATAGTTTGCTCTTTGAGGGATTTAACTTTGAAGGACCCATGATCCCTACTAACCAAAGTTAATTAAGAAAAGATGAGAAAATAACAAGAATGTTTTAAAGTCTTTTGCCTCATAGGTACAGATATAAAAAGAATTTCATCCAATAAGTCACTCTGAGGCAGCCTTGCTCAGATGATGTGCCGGAGTCCTTCCAATAAAATTATAGAGTCATTTAAAATATATACCATACATTTACTGTTATTTGGAACCATTCAATAGTTCATGGTGCATTAATGGAGTGAAACAGAGAAAGGCAGTCCACATTCATATTTAAGATAAATTTTCTTCAGAAGTCAGCTGAAATGATTGCTCATGTTCTGAGCATAGCCACTGTGATAAGACCCAAGAGAAAAGCAGCCACTGATTTTTGATTCACGCTGAAGGAAGTGGAGAGGCACCCACGATTCCGTGCCTCCCAGCACAGGGTTGCGATGTGCACCACTCCCAGGAGGACCATTAGTAAAGGAGGCTGAGGACCCAAGACCTAGTCTTTTGGGTTGAAATGATTGCTAAAGTGAGCTTTCAGTTCAATATTCCTTTGCTCTTTTTCTCCCCTTTTTTCCCTTTTGTTGTTCTTTTGCAGATGGGAGAAGAGTAGCAACAAGCTCTTTCCTTCCTAAGCCTTCTTCTGGCTTTGCTAGGAAATTTGGAGAGGGAATCTATTACACCAGGGTGACAGGAGGGAACATCTTTGTGATGCACCATGATATCCACAGAGCACAGAGGTTTTACTGCGCCTGCAGCATCCATAAGGACATACTTATTTGGAATAGTGCACAAAACTTTGAACTTTAAGGCAAACTCACAGGGATTGTAGAATCACCACTTACTTACGTGTTGACGGATCATCTGTTTCACCGCGGGAAACAGAACAGGAAGATTTCCTCCCCCTGCCCCTGGTTGTCTTTTTTGTTGATGCATTGGCGCTGAATCCCCTTTGATGCAGCTTCCGTTTTTACAGTCTCAAATCTATTTTTGAATTTTCTTAGATTCAGTTAAAAAGTCCGAAGCATTCTCCGCTATCTCCACAACACCAGGTCCTGGGAGAGCAGCTTCCAATTTCCTCTGCGCCTCTGTTAGCCTCTCCAGGCTGCTGAAAGCCTCTGCTTTGATCACTTGGTCACCTGACCTTAAACCGATTAATATGGTAACCGTCCTTGTGAGGACTAGATGAGGTAGGGTCTGTTAAACATACACTGATTGCAGCGTCTCCAGAACAGCCTTAGCAGGGGCTTCACCCCACGCCCTCGAGGGTCTGTCAGACTCTGGGGTCCACCACTGCTTGAAGCTTTTGACCAATGGCTCCTCCAGCATAAGGCTGAAAACAATGCAGGGAAGTTCTCCATGCCTTCGGTCACTGCCCTGGAAAAGGACTAAAGAAAATTTATGTTTCTGATTAGCTTCTGATTTTCTATTCGGTGTAACTTCTGTCTGAATAACATTGCAAGAATTAAATAGATTTGTCCCATCATGTGAGTCTTCTTTAATTTGGCACACCTTAGACTACTTCAGTAGCTTAATAAATGTTTATTGGACAAATGACTTAATGGGTAAATACACCTTATGCATTTCTAAGTTAAATCTCCATTTAGTTGAGATCTCTGTATTTTATTCACTGCTTTCATCGTTCTCAACTTTGGCAAATAAATATGAAGTTAAGTTTTATAACCGAATGAGTCAATGTCCATAGTGTCTTCCTGCGATTTCCTTTCATGTGTTCTTCATTAGAATCCCAGCCCTTTCCTTTCCTCTAACTTTGCTTTCTTCTGCCCTCCTTTTTCCTTTCTAGGGTCTCTGTTGTCTCATGGAAGGTTTCCAAGGAGCCTATCAAAGCACTCCTGAGGGTACGATCTATGTTCCCTTTCATTCACAAGAGCTCACATTTATTTTCATAGTTAATTACATATACATATTTTGTGTATATTCTATAAACGAAAGAGCACATTAATTATAAATGGCACATCTTTCAATAATTACTGTATATTTTAAGAGGATAATTGAGTAATATGCACAGATAATAAACATATGATTTGTGTTTTGGTGAATGAATACACCATGTGAGTAAAATTCCAATGATGAGAATGAAATAGTATTTCACTGTGATTTCATTTGCATTGTTCTAATGACTAAGCATCTTTTGCTATATTTGTTGACTGCTGCTAATTGTTTCATTATTTTAAAAGCCTTTTTTTGAGGGGGTATGCAGAATCGAACTCATGACCTTGTGCTTGCCAAGCGGGAGCTGTGCCACAGAGATATATCTCTGGTCCAATAAGCCATTTTAAATACAGTTTTAGATTTACACAAATAATACGGACTTCTCTTTTATCCTCTGTCCTATCCTTCTTCATCCAGTCTTTCCTATCACTGTCATAACATTTTATGCTAGTGTGGTATATTTATATTTTGCAATACTAATACACTAGACTAAATTAAAGCCCATACTTACCATCTGTATTAACTCTCACAGTTCAGTGTACTTTATCAAAAGGAGATTAACACAAATACAGCATTTTAATACCCTAAAATATTTTCTAGTCCACTATTCTACCTCTATCCCATCAGATTTCCATGGAATGACTGTCTTGTGTTTTCTAGAATTTGTTATAATCATAAAGTAAATAACTCCTTTAGACTAACCTCTTTCTCTTGGCAGTACAAACTCAAAAGTCTTCCTTGTCTTTTCACAGTTTCATAGCTTGTTTTTAATTGATGGCAGTATTTCATTTTATGGATATTCTGCCGTTTGTTTAATCATTCACCTATTGAAGAACATCTTGGTTGGTTTTAAGTTTCGGCAATGATGACTAAAGCTGCTACAAACTTTGTGTACGGAATTTGGGGTGGGAAAGCTTTCAATTCATTTGAGTAAATTCTGAGGGCTAGGACTGGTGAACTGACGTATTTAGTGTGTTAAGTGTGTGTTTAGTGGGTTAAGCCTGTGTTTAGTATTAGAAGCTTCCAGATCTTCTAAAGTGTTCCCATCAGCAATGTGTGAGTGTTCTTGTTGCGTCACATCCTGAGCAGAATTTAATGTTGCCAGTATTTTAGACTTTTAGCCATTCTATTATGTATGCTGTAGTAGCTCAGTGGATTTTTTACTCACAATTTTACAATCACAATAAACATTTTTCCTATATTTTGTTGTTATCTGTGCATCTTCTTTTATGAAGATTCACTTAAAAAATCTTTTGCTCTTCTTTGAGTTGCCTGTTTTCTAATTGCTATAGAAGTATTATGCATGCTAGGAAAGGAGGAAGATAGATCCTTCCAGGCCATGCCCCAGTGATCCACCTCCTCCACCAGGCTTCACCTCCCAACAGTTCAGTTAGCTATAAACTCATCAGTGAGTACCACATCCCCATGATCCAATCACCTCTCCGTGGCCCTTATTATGAGCACTTGACACTTTGGGGAACATCTACACAGAAACCATGACAATTAGATTATGGCTTGTTAGTAGTAATAAAAACAACAGCAAATTATTATAGTTTATGATAAAACAAAATATGTATCTATTTCTCCTTATATTTCTATCAGTTTTTTTTCCTCAAATACTTTGCTGTTCTAATGTTACCCACATCCACATTCTTGAAGAATTGAGTTCTTATCATGATTTTCTATGTTGGATAGTGTTCTCTGATTTGATTTGTTTTGTATTCAACTACTATAGCTATTCCAACTTTCCTTTGATTACTGTTAGGATGGTAT
The DNA here is from genome assembly GCA_004027455.1 of Hydrochoerus hydrochaeris. Taxonomy (NCBI): domain Eukaryota; kingdom Metazoa; phylum Chordata; class Mammalia; order Rodentia; family Hydrochaeridae; genus Hydrochoerus; species Hydrochoerus hydrochaeris. The sequence goes on along the minus strand of PVLA01012728.1, from coordinate 35,301 downwards.
ATTTTTTCCATCACTTTATTTGTAAACTGTTATCTCTTTATATTTAAAGTAGATTTCTGCCAACAACATATAATTGAGTGTACTTTTAAAAACTCACGGGCTGGGGATTTAGCTCATTGGCATAAGTGTCTGCCTGACAAGCATGAGGTTGTGAGTTTGATCCCTGGTACTGCAAAAAAACAAAAACAAAACAACAAAAAAACACCTTAGTGTGAGTCTCTGATTTTATGTACTATATTAGAACAGTGATTAAAAATTTTTAGAGATGAGTGCCCAAACTGTAACCCAAAACATACTTATTTGTCTTAAAGTACCAACATTGCAATTAAACCTGACTATGGAGGCTTTAATTTAGAAGAAAAACTGATATATTAACATATTTTTGTCTTAGAAGAAAAACAACACATGTGCCATAGCTGCATCACTGCTGTTTTAGAGCACTGACACTGAAAGTGATATATGTGGATTGATATCAGCTACACACACAACCATGTGTCATTCTTTACCTGGTATTTTATATTCCTCTCAGTTTGCCTTCTCTGCTTCAGTTGAGCCTTTCATGCCATTCTTTTTTTCCTGTCCTAGTGTACCCATTATATATCTTTTAAGAATATATTTATGAGTAGGCTGGGTGTGGTGGTGTACACGTGTAGTGTTAGCACTTGGGAGGCCCAGCCAGGGGGATCATCACGAGTTTGAGGCCAGCCTGGTACCCAGTGAGTTCAAGCCTAGCCTGAAGTATATAGCAACACCCAGTATTACAGAATTTCAATATATATTCAAAACTAAGTCAACTTTCAAATAGCCACTTCATGGACAGTACGCCTACTGTACGACAGAATATATATAATTCCTTTCTCTGGTTCCTTAAAATAATACTGTCACACATTTGTCACTTTTACTGTTTGCTATTTATTTGGAGCTATAATCATGACTGAGAAAGAATTGAGAGAAAAACAAGTTGCTGATTCTGAAATTAAAATTCAGAAAGACTATCACCTTTTTCTGATGCTTTTCTGTGTCAGTTGTGAAGAACATGCAAACAACCATGCATGACCACTAAGATAAAGAGAAATAGTAGATAACACCACTGAGGCTTTAAATGTCAATTGAAAAGTTGCTTTATTGTCAGTTACAAAGGCTCCCATCAGAATCTCATGTTGTTTAGCATTGTTTGAAAACCTCCCAAACTACAATTGCTTGCAGGAAAGGGAACCTGAGGAGGCAGATATGGGCAGAGACTGAAAGATAAGAGTAGAATCAGACTAATTCCTGAAAGATGTCTCGTGAGGAGCGTGACTCAAGGGGTTCCACACTCACTTGCCAGTAGGTCATAGATAGGAAATCACAGGACTGTCCAGCATCTTGATAAGACTGTGTGGTTCACCCCAGGCCCTGCAGGAAACTCTCCAGGGCAAAGCAATGTCCTGTGTAGAGTGTCAGCCCAAGACACACTTCTCTTCAGCACAGGTCAGCTTATCAGCTGCTGCAAGAAGAATGGAAGAAAGGTAAGACTTACCAGGATCTAATTTTGGAAGTCATTGTTGTCCTTTTCCTCTTGGTTCAAATCCTCATCTTTTTGCCAAGGAATCACAGGCACTGCGGCAGGGACAGAGGGGAGATGGGAAAGGCCCTTCTGACAACTTTGGGGGCTGGCAGGCTGGACTGCAGGATATTTGAAAACTGTGACTCATGACTATTTCCTTCACTTGGACCTTTTTCCTCATCTACCCTTTATTCCAATTCTTCAAATTTGCTGAGATGGTGGGAATTCAGCTGCTTTTTTTAATTTAGGAAGCAAGATAGGCATATGCATGCTTTCCCCAAAGTTCTGTGAGTAGAGCAGGATATAAATAGCCTAAAATGTAATAGTTTAATCACTGGGGACAACTAAGCAGGCTTAAGGCAAGTTATAGATGATGGTGAAACTTTTCCCCTCAAGGAAAGTCATGGGAAGTGGTGGAGAGACTTAACATCACTGAAGTTTAAAAGGTAATAGAATAAAATGATTGTCATAATTTGGAACTGGCTGAAGCTATAGCTGTGGTTTTAGGACAGGGCCACTAGATAGAAAGCATTTTTACCTTACAGGATAGCAGAGAGACAGAAAATTTAAACCTCCCAATTTTCTGCCCTCTTGTTCTCCCAGATCCTGTCAATATGTAATCAGGAGACAGAGAGAAATGTCCCGACCCCACTGATAGAACACGACTGTCTCTTCCCAGGATGCAGAATGGAGTAGGAGGAGGGGTCGTGAAATGAACATGGATGGGCAAACTTTACTTCTTGCTCTGGCTTCCCCATTCCTTATATTTTGTGAGACCATCTCTATCCTAGTGTGATTAGATTAGTTTCTCATTGTACGTCCTCCCATGGTGTTCTACTTTTCATTTGTTTTAAACTTTTAATCTAGCATCCTAGCTTTTTAACAATCACTGTGGCGATAATTCCTTCAGAGTGGGATATGCATGAAAAAGTCAAAGGCATACAGGCATATATAAATTAATATTTTAAGTCTATGATGTATAAGAGACACTTGTGCCCACAGTCTCTTGCACCAGAAAGAAAGATTATTAAACCTAGACTGGGTGCTCTATGCCAGGGTTCTTTCAATTCGCTAAAGCCATTCTCATTCCTAGAGATGCGTCCTCAGCTTTACGATCCTACATGGCTCCCAGCAGCACCAGCATTCCAGACAGAAGAAAAGGAGCAGGAGAGTCTAATCCAAGGGCTTGCGCCCTCTCTGTCACTTCTCACTGATCTGGTCATAGGGTGCCAAGAGAGCTCCCTCAGTTAACGAGAGAAAGAAGGAGGAAGACTGTTGGAAACAGTGAACAGCTGCTACACCTTAATCCTCCTTCACATTTTCACACCCCATCATACAGTGGACCCTTTCTTGAGAGCTCATTCCATAATGAATAAGGGCGTGGAGAACAGCGGAAGTCTGGAGAGATGGAGGGGATTATCTTCATGAGGAATTCATCTCATGTGTGATTCGGATGACTTTGGTAACCGTTCAATGCCTGGTTGTTCCTGTGATACATGAGTGTTATTTTACTAGATGATCTTGCATTAGAGGTTGGGGAATAACAACAAATACCAAGCAGGTCTGGACAAAAGAAAAATCACAGTTTAAAATTGTGCTCAGTACCATGAATAAAAAGATTGAGGAGCCCTGAGGGAGAACAGAGGCTGTGAGTTTCCTCCGTATCTTCCTCAAGCCAAGCAGGGCTGCAGGAAAAGAGATCATGGAATAGGTGTATCCCCACCTCATGCCCGCAGTTCCCTGCCCCTCCCTCAGATGCTCCTGGCTTGTGTGAGCCATGGGTAGCCTGGATTGACTGGAGTTTTTCAGAGACAGGCAGGATGTCTGGAATCTGGACTCTGAGCTCCATTATCAGTAGTGCTCTACCCACCTCTGATGTGTTCTGTGGTTCATGGACTTGTCTTCCTTGCTTATAGGATGAGTTGCCATTTCTATACCTTGAGAGCACATATTTTTGTCTTCCATAACCTTCCCATACGTAGGCAAAGGCCTGTCTTTTGGTAGACACATGATAGCAATCATCAGTAGCCAGATCTTTGAGGCAGAAGAAATTCTTTTCAATACATCTGTTTTGTTCCACTGAAGGAAGTACGTAGGAGGAGTGACAATTTCTCCATTTCTTTGCATATGTCTTTCTGGTAACTAAGTCACTTAAGAATTTTTATGTGGCATTTAATACAACTTTTCAACTACCTTAGGCTCCTTATTGACTGATTGATTGATTGACTGATTGATTGATTACAAATTTCTTCAGTACTCACTCTGTCCTGGGTACCATAACACAGAAATAAGAAAGAGTAAAGTCCTCCTTTTCCAAGTTAATAAGAGATATTTCTAGCCTAAGAGTTCTGAATATTCCAACAACTACCCTCCTAAGAGGTCACCTTTATGACTTCAAATTATGACATTATTTCTCTCTGATGGAAGGATGTTAGTTGCTGAGGGTGGCCAAGGGTCAGGGTAGGGATTTCAGAATTCTGGCTCCTAAGAAGAGATCCTAGTCTTGAGGAATTCTGGATCCCCCACCTCCTTCAGGCAGTACATCCTAGACTTTCTCTTCCCTAACCCTAGGGATCATGCCGCGGCATGGGAGGGTTGGCTCCATAAGGTATTCCATGTGAATAACTATCAGTGATACAGGGGAATGAAACTTCCAACATAGTACGTCTGGTGTAAGTTTGTGTTCTCTAAAATCAAAGAATGAATTTTAGGAACAACAGAGGTTAAGAGAAGAATGTATTTATTGAGAGAAAGAAAGCTTCTGTCCGGGATAGAGATATAAGGGGTCCTGAGTGGGTTGCCAAAGATCTTATCTTTTCTAGGGATTTTTATAGAATAAAATCATGGGGTGAGATGGGTTCCAGGTGGGGAAAACTGGGAACTCGCAAGGCAAACGCGCACAAGGTGGGACAGAACTATGGCTAACCAAAAAGATTAATTGTTAATTGGTAAAATTGATTAAATAGGGGACAAATGGAGAAGTGAGTCATGTAGAAAGCAGGCATTCTTAGAGAGCAGTGACTCTTCCCTAGGGGTTGGGATGGTGACTCCTGACTTCCTCAGGACATAGGGAACTATTTAGAATATCAGTCTTTAAGATGTGGATGCATTTGTTTGATCTTTTGTCTTGAGGCCTGGCCCACAGCAGGAGGTGTCCGTCTCCCCCACAAGCAAGGCATCTGGGCTTCTTGCACTGTCTCCTCGAGGACTTAGCCCCATCTCACTGCCTAGAATATTTCTAACTAACTCAGCTCCTGTAACAATAGCAAAGTGAACCCAGAATCAGGGATTACTGGGTTTTAGTTTGAATTACAGAATCCCCTAACTTCGATACATTAGTTACCTTCTGTAAACCTCAATTTCCTACCCTGAAACGTAAGGACAACAATTCCCACATAGCACTGTTGACCTGAGAATCAGATCATACAGCAGGCACGCCAGTCTTGTTTGTATACCCCAGGTACCAGAGGAGGGGTTCTGCATGGATTCAGCAGTTCTTGGCTAGGGATAGGACATTCTACCATACTTTTACAAAGGCACCCTGATCTTGATCTTGGTGACCCCCAATCATTGTTAGCTGGGTAGATAGAGAATGCAGTTGTGTCCAGGCTCCTGGGTTCTGTACATACAGGACCACTTACTCCTCTGGCTATGGCAGAATTTCCTTTCCCTTGATGCCACATCATAGATAGCCGCTAAATTTCATCATCGTCTTCCATGCCATCTACATTTACGACCACAAAAACTTTATCATGAACATCTTAGCTGCTTGCCTGTCCTGTGGTCCACCTGGTGTCACTTCCACCGCCCAAGACACACACTTACTATCATGTGTGCCCTGCTCCATGTTCTGTCCCTGTCCCTGAGCCTCTTGGAAGAGGACCACTGTGGTTTCCTGTTTAAGGAGTTTGATTAGGCTTGGTGTTAGATTTTTGACTCATCACAACCACGTGGCTGATTGTGTTAATTGTGGTTCTTTCTGGGTCCCATCTGGCCCTGCCTGTCAGGGTCCCTGCTGGCCTTTGCTCTTGGAAGATGCCACTGACCAGAGTTTACGGAACTGCCAAGTCCACAGAGCTGCCTTCCTCCTCTGCGCTACCCTTAGACATTCGGAGATGCATGTTACTGTGTACACAGGTGAATACTGACCTGGTCTGTTGGTGTGTTTTTCCAGCCTTATCTGCCCAGTCCTATGCTTACCAGCTGTCCCAACCCATTGTTTGCTTCTTTGTAGCTTCTGTAGGCAGAGGCTTCAGGGGCTGCAGACCCTCCTGCTGGTTTTCCAGAGGGTTTTGCAGGACACCACTGAAGAGGATGAACGTGGAGGCAGCTGTCCTCATGGAAACCTAGATATGTGAGAGGGTAGATAAGGCAGTGAAGGGGCTTTGCTTTGGTCAGACAGATTTGCTCTGAGAGCCATGTTTGCCTCTGTCTGGGAGATGTTCTTACCCTCTCCCAGCCTTGGCCATTGATGTTAGAACAGTTTGGACAATGATCATCCTCTGGGGATTAAGTGAGGCTGTGCCTGTTAAGCAAACACTGTCTCCGAGCCTGCCCCCAACCCCTTGTGAACTTAGCAAATTCTGGGTTCAGGACTCTCTCTCTCCACCTTGGGTGAAGCTCTGCTTCAGCAGAAGGCTGAAAACAGTGCCAGAACACTGTCTGCATGTTCCTGGTCATAGCACCTGACAGAATGAAGGCTGAAATTTTGACAAATTTCTCTTAATATTTCCTACAATCTCACCTCAATATTGGAAGAAATTTCAACCTAGCCAGAAAGGAACACTCTGTACTTTTGTCAGAGCTTAGAATATCTCCCTAGCTTAGGAAGTGTTTATTGAATAAATATAAAGACAAATAACTTAAAGAATAAATATAACTCATACATTTAAGATAAGCCTGTGCTGAATCTCCATTTAGCACACCTGAGTCATGTTTAAATCTATTACTGTCATCATTTTCAACTTTGATAAGCACTGTTTGATAATGGGATAAATCAATGCCCATGCGTATTTAAGGTTCACAGCAGAGCGGCCTCCTGTGGCCTCCATTCACGTGCCCTTGTGAGGGCCCAGGAGCCTTCCTGCCCTTCCTTCCCCTGCCCATGTGTCTATCACCTGGGGTCCCTGGATGACAGGTTTCCGCGGGACCTAACAGTCCTGCTCCAGATGACAGAGTGTAGGCCAGTATTTTCAAGGACTCACAGTATTTATTTAGTTAGAATAGCTACACATAAATATTTAAGTTACTTATTGTATAAAAAGAACATAATTTTAAATGTTGCATCTTTTTGATATTTTTATTTTTTTAAATTGAGGCATAGTGAACTGAGTGATACGTAAAGTTGAGTGAGTTGCTGTATTTTGGCAAATTAATGTATCTATGTGAACAAAATTTCAATCGTAATTCAAAACATTTTTATAGCCCTGAAAATTCTCTTGCCTTATCTACTTATTCTTCCTATTCCCAGAGGAAGTCATTATGGGGCTCAAGATGGGGCTCAGGATTTAGCTCAGTGGCACAAGCGCCTGCCTGGCTAGCATGAGGTTGTGACTGTGAGTTCAATTCCTGATATATAATCCCTTATGTTTTTTTCTATTAGTTCTTTAATACAGTTTGAGTTGATTTTCATATATAATAAAAGGTAGTGGGCAACTTTCAATCTTTTGCATTTCACTATTCAATTTTCCTACCTTCGTTTATTGACAAGGCAGCCCTGTCACCAACACATGCTTTGGCATCTTGGATTTAGACTCAGTTGGCTATTGAAATGGAGATTTGTTTTTGTGTGGTTTTATTCCTGGGGACTATATTCTGCTCCATTTTTGTATACGTTGACTTTTCTTCCTTTTTCTTTTTTTTTTTTTGTATTACCTGGCTGTTTTGGGTAATACAGCTCTGCAATGTCTTGACATCAGATATTATGATGCCTCTGACTTTGTTTTTCTTCAAGATTGCTTTTGTTTTTGAAAGTTTTTTGTGCTTTATTTTGAATTTTAAGATAATCTGTTTAAGTGCTCTGAAGAGCAACACTAGTATTTTAATGGGGATTGTATTAAATTTGCAAATTTTTTTGGGTTATGTACACTAGAATAGTATCAACTATTCCAATCTATGAATATGGGAATTCTTTCTTCATGTGTGTCTTCCCTTTTAATTTCTACATTACTGTTCTGTGATTTTCACTGTAGAGATCTTTCACTTCCTTAGTTTGTGTTTTATTTATTTTGTAGCTAATGTGAATGGAATTTCTTTCATAAAATCTTTCACAGAAATCTCATTATTGGTGTATAAAAATGTTGTTAATTTTGTATGCTGATTTTGTGTACTGTGTCTTACTGAATTTATTAGTTCTAGTTTCTTTTGGCGCGATCTTAAACTTTTTCCAAACATGAAGTCATATTATAACATTTGCAGGCACAGATTTCTACCTTCCTATTTGCCTTTCATTCCATTCTCTTGCCTAATTCCTCTGGCTAAAACTTGCAGAAGTGTATGGAATAGCAGTGAAGAAGACTGGACAGCTGTGTCCTGCTTCAGGCCTTACAGGAAACACTTTGAGCTTTCCCTCCATTTCATCCATGTTGGAAGTGGTTGTTATGGATTGCCTTTGTTGTACTGAAGTCCATTCATTTCATACCAAATTTATTCAAGATTTATATAATAAAAGGATGCTGAATTTTGTCAAATGCTTTTCCTGCATCTGTTAAGATGATGACAGAATTTTATCTTTCATTCTGTTGACATAATGTACAAATTGGGATAAATGATTTTGATGAGTGACCTTTTTGCTGTACTGTTTAATTCACTTTGTTGGTATTTTTGCTGAGGGTTTTTGCATCTATTTGGATCAGGATGGGGATCTATAGTTTTCTTTGTTATTTTCTGTCTTCTGTATGTAGATAAAGTTGACCAGAGACTGAGTTTTGAAGAGTTTTCTCCTCTTCAGTTGTTTCAAATGTTTCAGAAAAATTGGTATTTTCTTTTATACAGTTCAGCAGTGATGCTACCTGAAGTGAGTAGATACCCCCTTTTCCTTATTGTGAAAAAAAATTTTAAATTTGTGACTCAATATCAATATTCCTAGTTGTTTTGTTCAGGTATTCTGTTTTCATGATTCAGTTTGGTAGCTCAGTTGTGTCCAGAAATGTATTTGTGTATATAAATTTTTCCAATTTGTTGAAATATATTTGTTGATAGTAGGTCTTAGTGATTATTTTTATTTCTGTATTATCACTTGTAGCATCTCTGTTTTTATCCCTTGTATCTTTTCTTGGTTAGTCTAGTTAAAAGTCAGTAGAATTTATTTGTCTTTTCAAAAGCCAACTCTTCATTTTGTGGACTTCTTGCACTGTTTTTTTAGTACATATTTAAATGTCTGCTCTGATCATTATTATTATTTTGTCTTGGCTTTGGTTTGTTCTCTTGCTTTTCTGGTTCTTTGAAATGCACTGTAAGGCTGTTTACTTGAAATCTTGATTTCTGAAACAAGCATAGGTATTTATCAGTAGAACCTTATCTCTGCTTTTGCTGAATACCTTTTTGGGGGAGCTATGTTGTGGTTCCATTTTCATCTGTGTCAAGGAGTTTTTATAATTTCTTTTTTGGTTTCAACTACAAGTTGAAGTTGCACTACAAAAGTTTAGATATTCCTTAGTCTGCTTGATATAGTCTACTATAGCTTTCACATGAATTTTTTGCTTGACTTAATGAGTTCTCAGTTTCAAGATTTTTCTCTGGTTCTTTTTTTTTCAGGATTTCTATCCTTTGTTGAATTTTTAAAATTTATATCATGAATACTTTCTCAATATAACTGAGTAGTATATTTGTATTATCTTGTATTTCATTCAGTTTCCATGTAATCATTCTTTGAATTCTTTACCAGACTTTTTACAAATAAGCATGTCTTTGGCTTTTGTTGCTAAACAATTATTATATATTTTTTGTGGCATCGTATTACTTTGATTTTCATATTACTTGTGTCTCTATTACGACATCTGTTAGACCAATGGCTCTATACCACTTTTCAATGGCAATTTTCACAATAAAAGTCTTTTTGCTAAAGACATGCTTTTGGATACTGGTTTAGTAGGCTACATTGGCTTGATGTCAGTTGGACACCATAGTGTATTTTCTGTTTAGCTTCTTTGGCTCTAATCAATGGCATCAGTTGTAGGGGCATTGAGTCTTCACTCTTAGCCTGGCAGGGAAATATATGTCCTAATGGGCAGGCTGCAGCAGCGGAGCTGGGACCGTATTAGAGAAATGCCATTGTGGAGTCCCCTGTGCACTCAGTTCCCAGCTGCAGTACACATTGCTTTGGGTAACAAAGGTCAAGAAACCATTGGTGTTGGGTTAACCAACACCAATGCCAGGGGGCAAACACTTCTGGGGTCCTGGGATGGCATCCTCCTGCTGCCTTGAGTCACTTATGCTGTACAGAGTAGGTTAGGGCCCTGGGGTCACAGTTGTGCTTCAGAGGACAGCTGTATGTTGTCCTTTTTAGTAGGGTAGTGGAATGTCTGTGTAGCCCCAGGGCCGCGTGATACAGCCTATGTGTCTTAGGTCAGTATGAACGCTGACAGTTGCTCCTTTCTCAAGCTGTGTTCTGGGCATTGCGGAGGAGACAATGTGTGTTCTGTCTCTGTAGCAAAACTACCGTACATACTCCAGATATTTTCCCTTAGTGACTCTAATCTTTTCACAACTGTAGATCTCTCTAGAAGTTAGGGTTACTAAGCAACCAGCATCCATGGAGACAGCATCTGCTGGGGTTATCCACTTACTCTCTTTTCTACAAAATCAGAGTTCCTTCTACCTGTGGATTTGAAGTCAAAGTTTCTGATGTGCTTGTTCCACTAACTGTACTGTCACCCTGGATTTCTGGCCCCATCAGGGCTGCCATGTCTTCCTTGCTAATTTTCCATGCTCTTCCTTGGGCATTCGCTTTGAAATGCATTTTTTTGTTGTTGTTTTGGTTTTATTTTCTAGCAGAGGAGGCAAATGCTAGACATTTATATTAAATTATCTTAATCTCTTTCTTTTCTACCATATCCCTCTAAGGGCTACTGTTTCTGCATGTCAAAAATTGTGATAATTTAAAAAATTTTTCATTAGTTGAAAAAAATTTCATTTCTGGTGAGGACTCTTTAGTATTTATTATTCTTAGAAGCATTGCCATTTAACTTTCAAATGTTTTGGGATTTTTTAAAAAGCTAACTTTCTGTTATGGGTGTCTTGATTGCATGTAGTCTCAAAGCAAAAGTTTTGTGATTTTTATTTTTTAAGATTTTAAGGTTTGTCTTATTGCCAGCCTAGTGTTGATTTTGATGAATGTTCCTATGGACTTGATAAGATGTATTGCTATTACTGGATTAAATTCTTGGATACCAATCAGATCCAGTTGATTCATGGGGCTTTGTAATTCAACTCTATCTTTATTGATTTTTTCTCTGCCTGCTGATAATTATTAAAAGAGGAGTGTTAGAACCTCAATGGATTGGATTAATCTATTTATCCTTGCATTTATATCAGGGTTTTCCTTGTACGTTTTGTCACTCTGTGTAGGGTTATACACATTAGAATTATTATGTTTGCTGTGTGGTTGATTGATCACTTATATTTCCTGACAGTTTTTCATGCTGCAAAGTATAGTAGATCTGAAATTAGTAAATTTTCTCTTGTTTTTAGATTAAGACTAAAAGTATGATATTTCTCTACTCCTTTATTGGAATCTATTATGTCTTTATTTTTAAGATTTTTTTGGCATCATCCTCAAGTTAGATTGTTTTCTTTAACAACAACAACACCAGCCCAGTAGTCTTTGTCTTATAATTGCTATTTTAGACCATTCACCTTTAAATTGATTATTATTAGTCAGTCTACCCTATGTGAAACTATGTTCTGTGCATTATGTTTATCTTTGTATTCCACCCACTTTTGTCTTTTTGGGCTTACCTGAACATTTTCTATGATTACCTTTTCTTGTCTCTTTCAGCAAGTTCATTACATTTCTTTGAAAAATGTATTTAGTGATTACCCTAGAATTTACACCATACATTTACAACTAATTTAAACTTACATTCAAATAACAGCACACTTGTTCATGAATAGTGCATTACCTCTGTAACAGAGTTCTTCTAACTCTTCTGTCCAACTCTTCCAACCTGCCTCACATGTGACAGCAGGAGCCAAGAAGTTGCTCAAGGCCTCCTCAGTGTGCCTCGGAGCAGTGGTGACAGCAGTGTTCTCTTCCTGTTCTCTCAGGAATGGGCACCTGAGCGTGATGAGTGGGCTAAAGGTGAGAGGAACCACACAACCACTTTCCTTCTCTCCTGGCACTGATGCACACCTGGCTGGTTATGCCCTTGGTCTCAGAGGAAACATGACCTCATTTCCTGGTTCTGGAGAGTGACACACCTGTGTCCTGCCACCCATCCCTGTCTGTGCAGGTCACTCAGGGAGCTGAGGTCACAGTCACTTTGCTGGGCCAATTTGGATAGGTGAGGCTGCTGTCTCCTGTTATTGTCACCATGCCCGGTTGAGAACACGCAGGAATTCCGGATTCATAGAGTGGTCCAAACCAACTGTAGCTCACATCTCAAAATCAGTACTGGCTGGAAACCCCTGGGAGATGTGAGATCCTTTTCCAAAGTTAGGCCACTGCAGATTTCAGGTTCCTAACCTATGTAGGCTGCAAGGCTGTGAGGACTGTGAAAGTATCCAATTGCCAGATTGCCAGTGTCTGCACTGATAGCTTTATGGGACTCTTTTTTCACTTTTATACTCACAAAGGGGAGGCTTGCTGTCCCTCAGATACTAGGCAACTGGATGTTTTATTTTTTTCACTGTGCTGTTGTCCTAGGTCTCTGAGGCTTACAAGCTTCTAATCTCTCTCACTGATGTCAAGAAGATCATTTATATAAAAATTCAGCTGCATACTTGCTGTTGTGGTTTTTCTTTGTGGATAACCAGGTGAGTTCTGGGCAGCTCTAGTCAGTCATTTTGAATCTCCTATTGTTGATTTCTTAAAATTTCAAGGCAATTTTCCATTATAAGAATGTACAAAGCTTTGTTTCAGTATTCACAAGTGTATGGACATATGGGTGTTTCCAGTTGCTACAATAAACATCTGAGTGTTTTAGATGAACATAATTTTCCATTCTCTGGGACATGCACCAGGAGTTGAATTTTGGATGGTATAGGATGTGCACATTTAACTTTGTCATAAAACTCAGATTTGGAGACCAGGAGAGAAAATGGTGGATTGATAAGTAGCAAGATAGGAAACCTCTCTGAGAGAAACAGCTCAGATACTGGAATTTACCACCATGGAGAAGAATGGATTAAAGGAGAGGGATTCTCATGACCCAGGAAGAAACTAAGGAAGAAAAGAAAAAAGAAAAGAAAAGAAAAGAAAAATGTGGACACAAGGCTGGAGCCAGACATGCCCTGACCGGAGCCTGTCCCACTCGCAGTCATGGTGCTCTCACCAGAGCTGTCAGACTTGTGGTTGCGGAGCTCTTGTTGGAGTCAGTAAGACTTGTGGTTGCGGTGTTCTCACCAGAGATGCAGTCACACTGAAGTTGGGGGTTGGCAAGCCCAACAGAAAACAGAGCTGGCATGGATACCTGCGCTAACCTGCGGTGAGTGCTCAGAATTTTGTCCTCTTGGGAAAGGGGGGGTGACCAACTGGACAACATATTGGAATTGGGCAGGACAGGCCTGAACAAGGAATGGCAGTGACTTTAGTTGGCTGCTCCCTGCCCAGAGAAGATTGGTGGGATCTGCTTGGGCTGGGTCATGCCCGTGGCTGGGACCCAATAGCCAGGGATGAAATTGTCCCCAAAGTTGTCCTGAACCAGTTCTGTCCACGTGGCACACACTAATGTGGTGAAGGTCCCCACTGGTTGGCTGGCTTGGAGGAGAGGGGCCAACCTATACCACCCCTGCTTGCACCTCAGTGATGAAAGCAAACTGGAGAGGGCAGAATTCCCTAGATAGCATGCTTGAGAAGAACCATAACCAATACAGAAAGGGGCTGGGACCTCCACCATACACCTGTATGGAAGAAACTAGAAACATGACAAGAGAAAGAAGTAAGGAAAAGCCTCCAGTCCTCAACCTAGGGTAAATGGGTCCAGGAGAGGTAAATACAGAAGAGATTGAGGACAGCAAATATGCAATATTGGACACAGCATCAGCTGACATAAAGAAACATCTTTGTGACATTATAGATGAATTCAAAACTGAAATTCTAGTAAAAGTAAAGCAAGATATAAGAAGATTAATAAAAGAAATGCTAAGCACTTCTCAAGAAGACACAGATGAAAGAAAGTAGGAACACAGAATAAAGAGAGAAACCTTCGATGAAGAATATAAAAAAACCCTAAAATATAGGAAACAGATTCAAAGATATCACCAGGAAATTAAAAAACTCCATTGAAAGATAGCAAAATTGCCTGAAAAAACTATAGGTAGACTATCAAAATTTGAAGACAGGTTTGCAACGTGTGATTGTGAAAGGAAAGATCTCTTAAAAAAAGCAAGGAACCAACCAGGCAGTAACAATACAAAGGCTAGAAGACAACAAGAGGATCTATAATTTAAGAATAAAAAATGTGAGTGAAGAGACAGGAGTAAACACAAAGGAAAGAAAAAGGCTAGTCACAAAAATGATTAAGGAAAACTTCCCAAGCATAGGAAAAGGAAATGATATTCAGATATATGAGGCATACAGAATCCAGCCAGCTACAACCAAAACAGATCTACACCCAGACATATAATAATCAAGATCCCAGAAATTCATCACAAGAACAGAATATTAAAAGTGGTCAGAGAAAAGAAACAGATCACCTATAAAGAAAAACCCATCAAAATCATGACAGACTTCTCAACACAAACCATCAAATCAAGAAGAGCTTGGAACAAAGTATTCTAAGCCCTGAAAGAAAATAACCTCCAACCCAGATTGATGTACCCTGAAAAACTGTCTCTCAAAATTAATGGTGAAACAAGATGCTTCCATGACAAAGAGGAACTGGGGGAGTTCGTGACCACTAACCCAACCCTACAAAAAATACTGAAGGATATTCTAGAGAGAGAGAGAAAAAAAACACCAGGATTTCAGGAACAGTGGCAAAGAGGTCTCACTGAACAGGGAAGACTGTGGAATGAAGGAAAAAAGCAGACAACCAATGGCAGAAAAATAGCATAGCAGAAATGAGGCAGAGAAGGTTGTCTATAATCTCTAACATAGATGGCCTTGATACACTAACAAAAAGAAACATAGGCAGAGTGGATCAGCAGATAGAGCCCCTCAAGATGCTCTATATAGGAAATATAACTAATCCGAAAGAGAGTTTATGGACCAAAAGTCAAATATGAGAAAACAATGCTCTATGTGACAGGGAACAAGAGAGAAATATGGGCAGCTCTTCCAGCAGCTGCAGATAGATTGGAAAGACAGGACACTTTTGTGTAGTGGAGAACTACTCAGCTATAACAAAGGAAAACCTGGAGGCTTTTGTAGGTAAAGGAATACAACTTAAGACCAAGCCCAGGGGTAAAGAAGTTCAGAACCACTTAGGTAAATAGCAGGTTGCCCCTAATCTAAAAACTAAAGGAGTTAGTGGGACCCAAAATGTATAATGCACCCTGTGAAAGTGAAAGGGGAGGAATTGTCTAAAAAAGAAAGGCTGAAGACATTGTTAATAGTGTATCAGGATTTAAAATCCACATTATTCTCATTACTCTGTTTAGTTTGATTATATTCTGTTCCAGTCTGTCTACTTGTACTAGATTTGGGGGCACAGACAGCTATTCCAAAAATAGAAGGATATACTATGGTAAGTATCCTTAATTTCCTATTAACTTAATATGAAGCCCTGTATTACTTACACTGTCTTATTATGACTGATCTTATTTGGATCTGGTTTATTAGATTGCTGTTTGTCTTAACTGATTTTATTTGAATCTGTTATGATTGATAGTATCAAGTCTGAGAGTATAGGCAAATACTCTGAATATGACAAGATTCACTAGGATATCCACTCTGGTTTGACTATTACCTGCTTTTGATGTCTTATAATGTCTCCAATGTTTTGTTTTTATTAATATTGTTCTGTACTTCTTTGTTCAATTATACTATGCCTGTTGATATAGGCAATTCTATTGATGATAACAAGAGACATCATAGTAACCATTGTAGATCACCTTGTATTGTGGTTTTATATGTCTTTTTCATTTCATGTTTTTCTAGGAATTTGTTTTGTTTTGTCTTGCTTTGTTTTTTCCTTTAATATGGAAAGGATAGATATGCATGTAGAGACTCATGCATGCATAGAACTTCTAAACAGTTTATGAGAACTGATTATATAACGCACGATGAAATGAACAACTACTTTGAAGAAAAAGAGACACTAAGGTACCCAGTGCTCATTGCCTAGTGTCATGATGTGAAATCCAGCACTACTATTATTCTTTGTTCAAAGTGATTTCAGTCTGTTTTGTTTTGTTTAATTTCAACATACATGAAGGTATGGACAGCTGTTTTGAAGAGAATGAGAGACACTATGACAGCCATTGTTGACTTCCTTATAGTCTGGTCTTGAAGACCTAAAATGCCTTCATCATCTTGTTCTGATCATTTTTATACTATGTTGTTTTGTATGAATTCACTGTATATGAAGATATGGACAATTATTTGGAAGAAAACAAGAGACAGTATGATAGATAGTGAAGATCTCTGGTTGTCTTGCTTTGAAATCTGTATCTCTTACATTGTTTGCTTATGTTCGGTTTGGTTGTGTTTAATTTTATCCTCTTTAAAATAAAAGCATAAAAAATAAAACACAGATTTTCTAGACAGGGTGAGTCATCTTACTTTTCTACCAGCAATGTATGAAAATACTGTTTTCCAGTTGGCTTTCCATGTGCCAAAGACTGAAAATAAACCCATGCCTATCACCATATACTAAACTAAAATCAAAATGGAAGACTGAAAATAGACCCATGCCTATTACCATACACTAAACTAAAATCAAAACTAAAAGCTAAATATTAAAGCAGAAACACTAAATCTACTGGAAGACAAAGTAGAATCTTGGAGACATAGGTGTAGGGAGAGAATTCATGAATAAAATGCAAACTGCATGGGAAATACTTCAAAGAATCAACAACTGGCATCTCAAATTACTAAAAAGTTTTTGTACTGAAAAAGAAATTGCCAACAAAGTAAAAAGAAAACCCACAGAATGGGAAAGAATTTTAGTCAACAATCCCTCAGACCAAGGACTTATATCTGGAACATATAAAGAACTGAAAAACAACAACCCCCCCCCAAATTCAAAGACCCTCTCCAAAAATGGGCATCTGAGATGAACACACAGTTCTCAGAGAAAGATATACAAATGGCAAATAAATACATGAAGAAATGTTCACCATCACTGGCCATTTGAGAAATACGAATTAAAACAGCATTGAGATTTCATCTCACCCAAAAAGGACGGCTGCTATCAAGAAAACAACTAATAACAAATGTTGGCAAGGCTGTGGGGAAAAAGGAACACTGCTCCAGTGTTGATGGGAGGGCAGACTGGTGCAACCACTGTGGAGGTCAGTATGGAGATTCCTCAAAAAACTAGCATTGGAGGTTCCATTCAATCCAGCTATTCCCCTCCTGAGTATTTGCCCAGAAAAATTGAAAAGGTCATGTCACAGTGATTGATATATGTGCACCCATGTTCATAGCAGCAAATTTGTGATAGCTAAATCTTGGAGACAACCAAGGTGCCCATCAATTGCAGAGTGGATGAAAAAAATGTGGTATTTTTATACAGCGGAATACTACTCCACTATAAAAAGGATGATCTTGAGGTCTTTATCGGTAAATGGAGGCAACTTGAGAATATCCTCATTAGTGAAATAAGACTCACATGAGTAAATATCACATTGTCTCTCTAGTGTAAAAAATAATATGAATGGACAGAATAATGGTATCCAAAAAGTATAATAGATGGAAAAGTATAATAGATAAAAAAGTATAATAGAGATAATAGATATTGTAAAAGTGACAGGGAAGGAAAGTGCTCTAGAGGATATAACAGTGTGTATAGTGTGTAAATAGATGACCTTATTACTGAGCTTTTGTCAGATCATTGAACAGAAGAGTTCGTACTATCAATGTGCAAGTGTCCAGCCACTTTCTATGCTTTGAATTTGTAACTTTAACAACTATTGTTAAATTAACAATATATGATATATAACTAGAAAGTTTATGATGTTAATTTTTTTGAACTCTGTATTCTGCTTTTCTTCTTGTTTTTTTCTATTTTGTATTTTTAAATTTATTTTGTATTTTTAAAATTCTTAAAAAAGAGATAAAAAGAAAATATTGTTTTCCCAAATCCTTGCCAACACTTGAAATCATGACTAGTTCTTAATGTTAGTAATTTTAGTGTTTGTACCTCATTATGGTTTCATTTGAGGTCTCTCTCTTGGACTTGCAGTTGGGCTCCTCTTGTCCCCTGTCTTCCTGTGACCTCTCCTCAGGATATTTGTACCCTAACCCCCTCATCTCATATGGACTCCCCTCATGTTGGATTAAGCCCACCCTAATGTTCATCTTAACTTAGTGTCTTGTCAAAGCCTTCATCTCAAAGCATAGTCATACTCCAAGTGACAGGATTAGCATTTCCACATGTGAAAATTGGGTGGGCACAGCTCAGGTCATAGCAAGGTACTCATCACATATTTGCTGCATTAACCTGTTGAAGACCATTTCCAAATATTTTATTAAGATAGCTTCTTTTTTTTTTTTATCAGTACTAGGGATCGAACTCACCACGACGTGCTTGCAAGGCAGGCGCTTATGCCACTGAGCTAAATTCCCAGCCCCAAGATAGCTTCTATATTAGAAGCTTTTCACTACTATAATGAAATAAAAGACACAGGGCATTTGTGAAAGAAAAAGTTTTGTTTGGCTCATAGGTTTGGAGGCTGAAAGTTCAAATAGTATAGCATAAATTCTGAAATGTCCCCATGCCAGTGGAAGGAGCATGAGAAGAGAAAGAATTACATTACCAGCCAGCAGTCACAGAGAGCTGGGTGTTGTGAAGTTTGTCCCTCTTACAATAGCCCTCTCCCCTCCACTCCATGGGCCACGTGAGAACTGCCTCCTGAGAGCATCTGCCATGACCTGAGGCCTTCCCACAAGATCCCACACTGAAAGTTTCCACAGAGCTTCTTGGTGCTGTCACCTTGGGGATAGAGCCATAAATCATATACCCTTAGGAAAAAGCAAACGATTAAAAAACAAATGAACAAACAAACAAACAACCCCTCATAATATGCTACTGCAAAGTTCACATCTGACTCTGTTTTTAATTCAGATTGCATTAAGAACAATGGCTTGTGAGGGCCAGGGATTTAGTTCAGCATGTAAGCACCTGCCTGGCAAGTGCAAAGTTGTGAGTTCAACCCCGGGTCCAAAAAAAAAAAAGCAATTACTGGATGTAGTGGCTCATCCTTATAATCCCAGCACTCTGGGAGTCTGAGGTGGGAGGATCGCAAGTTTGAGCCCAGCCTGGGCAACTTTGTGAGCCTGGAACCTAGTGAGGCCATCTTGATATGGCATAAAAAAGGAGGAAGTTGGGGATATAGTTCACGTGAAAGCCGTCTTGCTAAAATGAAAAAAGGAAGACAAATAGCCCCAAACTACTATAACATGAGGTATAAGAAGAGAAGTTGTTAGAGACACTTCCTATTATTAATTTTGAACAGCTCAGCTAAGTCAAAATGAATAGCGAATTTCTTGAGATGGATGAAGGAAGAAGGAAATGGTATGGGTGCTAAAAAAACCTTTATATTGTATAAGGAGGTCAGCAGAGCCACTAGTTCATACTGATAAACTAAAAATTGAAATATGAATGTATTGACCTATAGAAACAGAACAAATAAACAAGGTCGAGGCAGCAAGCAGCGGTCACCAGAAACTGGGATTTAGGAAAGTTTTGACCTCGCATAGATTTATTGCTTTGTCATTTGAAATGAAAGCCTACACATGCTTGTCTTACTGCCATGATAAAGAAACTACCAAAAATATAAGAAGGAGTCACACCCTTGTGGGACTTGACGAGTGTAGTACATCCTTTGTTGTAAAGCTCCACCATGCAAGTCTCTCCTTGCTTGACTGCACTATGCAGGATTTCAGCTGGCAAATAACGGGCAGAAGAGCAATTACTGGTAGGGCATGACAGGATGGCAGAGACTGAAGAGTAAGTGACAGTACGGCAGGTCTCATCTCAGTTGGCTTGGGGTCTGATTTATTCTTAGTCCCTGTACAGGAAGCCACAGAGCTGGTCTAGAATCTTGATCTGTGTCCCTTGCTCTCCAGTTTTTACTCCAGCTCCTGAAACCACCTCCTGATTGAGATCAAGGAAGTGCATTGGGCTGCCCGCCAATCTGAGGAAGGCTCTTCTTCGGAATGGTTGTCTCTCCAACGCTGGACAGAAGCGTGGCAGAAAGGTAAGGAAGGGCATATACGAGACCGTTAAGAGCTCCAACGTAAGTATTTTCTGAGTCCACACACGGGTGCTTTCATCTTGTGACAGTATGCACAGAAGGACACAGTGCTTCCTTCAGCAAAAGGCAGCAGACAAAAGCTTCTGTCTGCAAATTGAAGGCAGACAGACCCAACTATGGGAGTTTAAAATGGGGTCAAGTAGACCTCCTTCCTGCCTTTCCCTCACATCCTGCTGTGCAATTCCCTGTATCCTACCTATTCAGATCTTCATCATGGGACACTGCTGCCTCTTATGTTCATGTAAAATGCAAAGTAACACAACGTGATTGTTTCCCAACACTCAGCAGCTAGATACTCAATATTTTTTGTTTTACTACCTTATCAAAGTTATTCTCCTTTGCATTTTCAGAAGGGCCAGGATGAGACATTTGTTTTAAACAAGAATAATGGAGGAGTGCTGTCTTAGCTGACTGTTTACAAAGGTGAGAAGAGCATGGTAGTGTGTGCCTGTATTCACAGCACTCGGGAGGCTGAGGCAGGAAGATCGTTGCGAGGTGGAGATCAGCCTGAGTTACAAAGTGAACTCAAGTCCGGCTCACACTACATAGTGAGACCCTATCTCACAAGGACCAAAAATAAATAAAATAAAATAAAGTAAAATAAAATAAAATAAAATAAAGATGAGAAGAGTTAAGAGAAAGAAACAATGAACAGCTGTGCACCCTTCATAAAGAACAGTGATGTAATATTTCCAGGTCTAAATTTTAAAGGATAAAGGAAAAATCATTCCCCATAGAGAATGCAGTCATGTATGAGGTTGTAGCAGATCACAAAGTGGGGAGTAGCACTATCTGCTAATCCAAGCACCCCATGAACAGCAATGAGGTGTGAATACCCAAATCTCTCTCCTCTTGCCCATCCATCTCCTGACAATGACTCCCAGTGGCTCAATTCAACCAGAAACAATAGGATAAAGATCTCACCGGGGAGGTCATGGAAGGCACGCTCTTGGGATCCAAACTGGGTAGAGACGATGGAGAAAGAATCCTGGTGGCAAACGGAGGACAGAATGAGAATCCTCACAGCAAAGGGACACTTTTCTCCTATCTCTTGTATTTTTCTACTGCTGGAGTTTTTTCCCCCCTGTTTGTGGCTGCTTCCTTTACTGTCACTTTTGGGGAGCATTAATCTCATTGACCAAAGATGCTTTGAGAAAGAGTGTAAGTTAAAAAGGGGAAACGTTCTCTACTGCATAAAGCGGCTCAAATAGACTGATGACTTAATCAGGAGATATTTTAGAACTTAGTCGAGATATTTTAGAACTTTTCTAAACCCTAGAAAGGCACCGTCGTCCTTGGGGTCCCACACACTCTCAGGTGCATCAGCTTTCCAGCCTTGGGGAAGAAGAGGCGAAAGGAGAGACTACACCTTGTGGCTTAATACCATGACTCAGGGGTTGGTTAGGTCACTCTCCTCCTCTTCTCTTCCAACTCGGTCCAATCCAGAATGAAGGAAGACTGAAAAGAGTCATCCTTTCTTCTAATTTAAAATTCAGAGAATCACTATGTCACTAAAGAGGATAGACACGGGACAGGGGATACTAAAAGTCTCTCCAGCCTCTGACTTTTTTCAGATTTTGGTTCGGATGAAGTTTTTTGGGAGAGCCTGATAAATTAAAACATGACATGATAGAGAGAGGTGAAAAGTCTCCAGCAGGCCTCCAGGGGCTGGCATGGTGTAGCTCCTGCAGTCCCGCTCACACCCGGTGGCATGGAGCTCAGGAAAGTGCATGTATCTAAACCTCAATTTCTTCACATGTTAAGTGAATATACTACACTAGATGACCTTTAAGGAGCACATGATAAATATCATGGTAGAAAAATGAAGAAAACAAGAGTAATCTTTTCTTTATGGAGTTTCAAGTGTGGTGAAGTGGACATCACACCCTAGAAACAGATGTTCAAATTAACAAGTGTCTTGATTTGGGTAGTAGAACTTCTAATTCCTTCTCTTTCTACTTGAAAACAGCCATGACCATGGGAGCTTGTCTTCCTAAGAGAGTTCATGGAGGATGCATTGGCTTTGGATACCTCTCTTCTGGTCAGAGAAGGATGCAGTCGCCACTTGTGTATGTTTGGCTCAGCTGTATATTCAGAATTTTAAAGCCACAACTTTAAAGCATTTGAAGCAAGTGAGGGTTCTTGAATTCTATTATTTGTTCATAATTGAATTCTACCCATTGT
Source organism: Hydrochoerus hydrochaeris (assembly GCA_004027455.1). Lineage (NCBI taxonomy): Eukaryota > Metazoa > Chordata > Mammalia > Rodentia > Hydrochaeridae > Hydrochoerus > Hydrochoerus hydrochaeris. The sequence continues at coordinate 12,989 of PVLA01012728.1, read as the reverse complement.
TTCTTATGCTTCTGTTTGTTTAGCTTCTCTTTCTCTTTATTTATAGAATTAGGGTAGATTTAATTTTCATGCAAAATTTTTATTGTTATCTTTGATAGACCTTGGCATTATTTCTCTACTTTCATTTCATCTGCCTATAACTGACATATGGCAGTGGTGAGTTCAGAGGCTCAATCAAAAACTGGACCCTAAGGCACATGTCCAGTATTCTAATCCACACTGTGAGACCAGGAACAAATTAATCATCTTTTTTTTTTTTTGCAGGGGGCCCTCATTCTATCCTCTTCAAAATAGGAAAAATACTAATTTTTACCTCATAGGCTCTTGAGATGATTACAAGAGAATGGTAGTGAGTGAGTTCTCAGCTACTATCACTCATGCAGCTGTGAGCTGGCCCTCATTTTCTACTTGATCTGTTCATACACATCTCTCTGTATTACAAACGCTGCATGATTCTGCTTTCTGCTTATGACTCCTTTTCCATAAAAGCTTTCATCATCAAAGGGACTATATTAAGGGTATCTTTTGGGAGACAATGAACAGGATTGAATGGAGTATGATTACAGTGCACACTCCACAGTGTGCCAGGTGCTACATTCTCCATGGTCATCGTCATGTTTCAAATACTTTTGCAGAAATCACCAACAGAGTGAGAAGAAAACCCACAGAATGGGAAAGAATTTTAGCCAACAATCCCTCAGTCAAAGGACTTATATCCAGAACATATAAAGAACTGAAAAACAACAACCCCCCCCCAAATTCAAAGACCCTCTCCAAAAATGGGCATCTGAGATAAACACACAGTTCTCAGAGAAAGATATACAAATGGCAAATAAATACATGAAGAAATGTTCATCATCACTGGCCATTTGAGAAATGCAAATTAAAACAGCATTGAGATTTCATCTCACCCTGAAAAGAATGGCTGCTATCAAGAAAACAATTGATAACAAATGTTGGCAAGGCTGTGGGGAAAAAGGAACACTGCTCCAGTGTTGATGGGAGGGTAGAGTGGTGCAACCACTGTGGAGGTCAGTATGGAGATTCCTCAAAAAACTAGCATTGGAGGTTCCACTTAATCCAGCTATTCCCCTCCTGGGCATTTGCCCAGAAAAATTGAAAAGGTCATGTCACAGTGATTGATATATGTGCACCCATGTTCATAGCAGCAAATTTGTGATAGCTAAATCTTGGAGACAACCAAGATGCCCATCAATTGCAGAGTGGATGAAAAAAATGTGGTATTTTTTACAATGGAATACTACTCAGCTGTAAAACACGATGATCTTGAGGCCTTTATAGGTAAATGGAGGCAACTTGAGAATATCATTAGTGAAATAAACAAGACTCACATGAGTAAATATCACATTGTCTCTCTAGTGCAAAAAATAATAAAAACTGACAGAATAATGGGATCCAAAAAGTATAAGAGATACTGTGAAAGTGAAAGGGAAGGAAAGTGCTCTAAAGGGTATAACGGTATGTATAGTGTGTCACATAGATGACCATATTACTGAATTTATGTTGGAACATTGAACAGAAGGATTTGCACTGTCAGTGTTTGAGTGTCTAGCCACTTTTTATGCTTTGATTTTGTGATTTTGGCAACTATTTTTTCAGATGACAATGGGTAATGTATTAACTAGCAATTTTATAATGTTAATTTTTTTTTTGAATTCGGTATTGTTCTACTTTTCCCCCCTGTTTTTCTATTTTCTTTAATTTTCTTTTCTTTCTTTAAAAAAAGAACAATATGCAATATAACAACCATTGTTAAATTTCTTTCTTTCTGTTTTGAAAACCTATATTGTTATTGTTTTGGGTTTGTTGTTGTTGATCTCTTTTGCTTTTTGTTTTTCTTATCTGACTTTTTTCTTTTTAAAATAAAATACCCAAATACCTCTTTTGCTTGACACTCAGATGCCACTCTAACTCACCGCTTTCGCTTCTAAGCTGCAGAACAATTTGGCTCCAGCATCAATCTAACCCCTCCTCTGTGAATCAAGATGTTTCTAATTTTTTAATCTTTAGTTCAAAAGCACTTTAGCGGTCAACTTTAGGTATTTGGGCAAACATAAGTCATTCTTATAAACATAGAAATGTGCAAAGGAATGATTATGATGAGTAAAATCTTAACATATTTGTTTTATAATTCTTTTGTTTTCATTTTTTCCATTTAATCTGAATCATCCACGACTGTAAAGATTTTCATGCTTTCATTCTTTTACTGAAGAAATATTTAGTATAAAAATATGCCATCGAATTGAGCCCTGGGAATATAAAATGTGCTTCCACCCTCAAGGGCTGATATTCATTGTGATTTCTAGCTCTCCAGGCCCAACTATCCTCAAAGTCTTCTAGACATAGATTATATTCCCCTAATAGCTCCATAGAAAGGTCTTCTTTTTCTCCATGAAGGAAACCTTCTCAGGGGCATGTCATGATTAACACCATGTCCTTATGTATTCCTGCAATTGAGAAAGAAATTTCTGGCCTAGGGCAGAATAGAGCTGGGTTCGTAGCCCTAGCCTATTGAGTGGAGGTATTTATCAGACTGTTCCATACACTTTCAAAAACTTGTGTTTGAAAGAGAAAGCTCAGTCTGCAGAGTCAACAAGTACTAGGTTTATATCTAGTCCTGGTTAATCCAGGACTAACAAGCTCTAGATAGATTACTTAATCATTGTAACCCTTCTTTTTGTAATAGGCACAATAATTCCCATGTAACAGGGTGGTTGTGAGAATAAGTTATCATGCAACAGGTTCTGAAAATTGTTTGTATTCCCAGGTACAGCAGTGAAGGGTTTGTGAGCATGGATCCAACCATGACATCCCAGGGGATGGAACACACCACAGCGAATAGAAGGAACCAGTCCTTAATTCAGCCTCCTATTGAGGCCTTGATCCCAGAATTGCTGATCACCATCATTGCCTTGGTGGGACTGCCAGGAAATGCAGTTGTCCTCAGTCTCCTGGGATGTTGCATGCAAAGGAACGCCATCTCAGTCTACGTCCTCAGCCTGGCTGCATCTGACTTCCTCGTCCTCTGCTGCCACTTTATTGGTTCCCTGCTTGAAATCCTAGCCTTCTATCACATCTACATAACTAATGTCAACATCACCTACATAGTAATCATTCCATACCTTGCAGGTCTCAGCATGCTCAGCGCCATTAGCATAGAGCGCTGCCTCTGTGTCCTGTGGCCCATCTGGTACCGCTGCCACCGTCCAAGACATATGTCAGCTGTTGTGTGTACCCTACTCTGGGCCCTGTCCCTGCTGCTTAGCCTCTTGGACTGGTACTACTCTGGCTTCCTGAATGTGTTACCCGGTAAAGATTGGTGGAAAAATGTTAATTTTATCATAGCTGCATGGCTGATTTTTTTATTTCTAACTCTATCTGGGTCCAGCCTAGCCCTGGTGGTCAGAATACTCTGTGGTTCCCGACAGATCCCGCTAACCAGGCTGTATGTGACAGTTCTACTCACGGTCCTGGCCTTCCTCATCTGTGGCCTGCCCTTTGGCATTTTCTGGTTCTTGATAGCCTGGCTTCAAATCTCTGATCATGACTTCTACCATTGTTATGTAGCCACAGTTTTACTGTCCTGTGTTAACAGCTGTGCCAACCCCATCATTTACTTCTTAATTGGCTCCTTTAGGCAGAAGCATCAGACTCTCAAGCTGGTCCTTCAGAGGGCTCTGAGGGATTCCCCTTACGAGAATGAAAGTGGAGACAGATATTTTCAGGAAGCCCTGGAAACACTGGGAAGCACAGTGGTTTAGGGATGAAGAGCCTCCACTTCTTTCAGACACATGTGGTTTTGAAAGTCAATGCCACACTGTACCCTATTTTCTTAGAATAGTGCCTTGGAAGTGCTTGGGTGATTCTGTGATGCCTTGTAATAGATCATTTTACTTGGATTTAGAGAAAGTGCAAATATAACCTTTTTGGCATTATTAATGAATTTCTCAAGTTTTCTCTGAATCTTATTGAATGCTTTCCTTAGAAATTTTCATTACGATGGAAAGAATTTCTTCTCAGTCTTGAAATTAATAAGGATTTCCTACAGGAAATTATCAAAAAGATGACAGCTTATTTTTCTTGGACTATGTTGCTCAGAGAATCATGCTTTTCTGTGATTGGGGCATGTGCAGGTAAAAAGCTAGGTTTTCAATGATTGAGTTCTGTTGCATCTATTTATCACTTAGTCTTTGAGTTTAGGGGAAATCATTTCTTTAGAGACAGCGTCTCCCCTGTATAAGTCCAGGAAATTGGATTTATTAAAATTCTTCTAGTGACATTTGTCCATTGCATGGTGCCAAGTTGACTTTAGGTTTTGGTAATTAACACCATGGATGTTAGCCAGGAGATCTGGCATGGGGTTATTTAGTTATTCTCTTGACTAGTATAAGTCTAGAAATATGTCCCCCTTGTTGAAATCCTGGGATATGTAAAGATGTAAAACATGGGAGTACTAGATTGGAGATAATACTAGGTGTGTGTCCAGTACCTGGGTTCCCAAGTTGACCCCCTGAGGAACCTGGGCCACCTGCCTTTTCCAAGCAACCGGGCAGATATTGGGTTATTGAACTGCCAAATCGAAATCTTACATTATCGATGGTCTGGAATCTGCTTTTAGAATAAGACAGTGGGATTTGACTTCGTATCAATGTGGACTGAAAGCAACTGCTGTCACAGGACTGGTAGCCTCAGAAGTTCCTGGATGTGTACCCCAACCCCTGATTCTCTGGGTTACCTGGAGTCAGGAGAGTTGGCTGTGATTCAATGGTGTGGTATGTACTGGCCACCAGTATTGTCAGTACATCCACACTCGCTACAAAAATAGATATGATTTGGTTGCTGTTGTCCAGTACGTTAGACTTTGGGAAAAAAGATTGCTTTATACACACATTTTCTAAATTGTTTCAATCAATCTGAATACTGCCAGTAAACGCAAAGGAAACAGATTGCTAGAAGATACCAATGTGCCTGTGTGCATTGTGTGCATGTGTGCGTGTGCATTGGTCAGTAGAGAGGGAAGCCTTTCTGAAATACTCGGAATTTGAACTGGTGTTTCTGTAATTTTCCAAACTTGTCCCCTCTACCACTTTTGCCTGCCCCATAAACATCTGAAATAGTGAGGAAAGATATGTGAAACCTGGATAGGTAGAAATGTGAGAAGAGGTAATTTATAGTACTATTGTTAATAAAAATATAGAAGTTCAGGCCATGGTGATAATTATGTAGATGATTTTAATTTCTTTATTATGACAATAGTGATTGCAAGATCACTCTTAAAAAGTCTGAAATGCTATCTCTTATAAGTCTGATGTACTATCAGTAATGTGCATTATCTTTAATGGCTATACAATGGTAGGGGTCTGTATTAGTTTTCTAAGATTAGTTGGAGTCAAGTCTACAATACTAGGAAGTGCAAAAGGACCAGTCAGGTCAATGCAGAAGGACAAGGAAAAAGCAATGTCCTGTATTTTGGGCTCTCTTTCAAGGAATATATTCAAACCTATAGGGTCAGAAGCCAAAAATGCAAACAGAAGAATATGGTAGATGGGAGAAGTGAGAAGGAGTGGAATTCACTGATTTCTCTGCTGTAGTCTTTTAGCTTGCAGCTGGCCCCAAACTGGGGACAAAGGACATAGTTCATCTTTAAATTCAACATTTTATTCCTCACATAAAACTCAACTAAAATTTTTTGTAGCCTTGATATGGATGATAGCTTGAATGTTCATAACCAGTCATCCACTGGTTAACAAGTTCAAAGTCTGCAGGTCCTCTTTCATTTCTTTTGAAATTCAATGCTCAGCAAGCATCTTGGTATTTACAAAGAAGTGTTTTAACATGCTGTTACACATATGACAGAGTAATGAGTAAGTTCCAAAAAGAAGAGAAGAGATGGAGATTGAGGCTTGAGCCTTTAGGTATACATATCTGAAAAACTCTATTTACTTATTTATAGGAATGCACATGGTAAGAATTTTAATACATGTTTTGTTTTAATTCTGGGTATGTGAGTGCTTACTATATAGTCATATATAACTCAATGATTGGAATGTACCCTGAGAAGTGTGAAATTCTGTGATAAGAATATCATATTGTTTCCTTCCTTGAATCTAGACAGTATAGCCTACACAGAGCTATATATTGTCCCTGGTGGATGCCTCTCAACTTTCTCTAATATCTCAATAAGCAATAAGATAACTATTGCTGTTCAAGTGACTGACAACTTCTCATCTTCATAACTGGTTTATAACTCAGGTGGAGAAATGAGGAATGTTTACCGAGCTCCCTAAAACTCTCAAATTCTCTACTGTATAAAATTCTTCTTCTCTTTCAATAGTGCCTCTCAAATTTTACTTTCAAGTAGTTTTAAATAAAAAACCTTTTTACAGAAGGACAGAGTCTGAGAAGTAAGCAATCTATTGCATTGTACCTCCATTTTCTGGTATTTAATCTTGGATAAGAATAAATGAGTGTCTGAGATTACTCAGAGAGAGCTTTAATTCAATGGGTGGAAAAGAAAAGGAAAATCTTGGGAGAACCATCAGAGTCTCCTTTAAACTGCTATACATGTGTAAGGGATCTTAGGGAGTGAGGAAAAACCTGAGAGAGAGAGAGAGAGAGAGAGAGAGAGAGAGAGAGAGAGAGAGAGAGAGAGAGAGAGAGAGAGAGAGAGAGAGAGAGAGAGAATCTGTGGTTACATTACATATTAAAGTCTTCTTAAAATATTTGGAACTTGAAGTGATGGCTCTGTAATTTACCAAGCATGTACCCTCTGTCACTTTTGTGTGTTGCATAAATTTGGAAGAGGCAGTTTATTGTGCCATTGTCAATAAAAACATAAAAGTATCTCAGAATGTGGTTATCAGTATGTAAATGGGTTTTATTCCTTATCCTACCCCAAGTATTAAGTAGAGGTGGCAAGAGCTCAAGAAGTAGTACAAACCTGAAATGTTGTTAACAGTGAACGGTGAACAGTGTCTATTAGTGGTTGGCAAAAGTTTTGTAAAATTAGTTGAAGCTCTACGATAATGGAAAACTTAAAAGGGGTCTGCCAAGTCACTGTGGCAGATAAGGCAAAAAGCAATGTCCTGCTCTTTGGACACATTTCTCAAAACTATATCCAAAACTACATGATCAAAAACTACATGTAGAAATAACAGAGAGATGGGAAATGGAAAAGTATGTGTTAGAAAGGAGAAAAGAAAAACAGTAGAATGCCCTCCCTTCTCTGGCACATTCTTTTAGGATGCAGTACGCATAAAATTGATTTTGGGCTATAATTCATCTTTTTTTGTCTTTTTGAGACAGGGTCTCACTATGCAGTTCAGGCTGGCATTGGGATCACTTTGTAGCCCATGTTGGTCTCAAACTTGCAACAATCTTCCTGCCTCAGCCTCCCAAGTGCTGGGATTACAGGAATGCACCACCATGCCTGGCTTGATGATTCATCTTTAAATCAAGTGCAATAGTTTGCTATTCATATAAGGAAATCACCTGAAAACATTTTTACAGCTTTAGTGTAGATGGTGGCTTAGAAGCACATTCATATTATCCATGTCACCCTGTACTTCTTTTTAAATGTAGTCTATAGAATATTAGTATTTAAAAGTAATGGTTTTAATGTACTTTTACACATGTGATAGAAGAATGACTACCAACTTCATAAGTTCTGAAGAGCGCGTAAGAGGAGAGAGGTATGCCTGAGCTTTTAGGTGTATCTTAAAATTCTATTTGTTTATGGAAAGAAATATGACATACACCAGCCCGGGCAACTTAGTGATGATTCCATTTCAAAAATTTAAATGATGAGCTGGAGATATAGCTTTAATGTAAATACCCTAGGTTCAAATCCAGGGAAAGGAAAGGTAGGGAAAGAAAAATACAGTATGTAGATAGAATAGAATATTGTTCAGCCTCTTTGAAAAATATGTTCCAGGATGATGGTGTAGCTGAGGGGTCCAACCCTTGCCTAGCAGGCTCCAATTCCAAATCCCAGCATCACAAATTTCCTGTCATATGTTACAACAGAGAAACCTTGAGGATATTGTGCCAAGTATAGTAAGCCAATTATAAAAGAACAAACACTCTAAAATCACACTTCTATGAAGTCTCTACAATAGTGAAAACCCAGGTATCATGGTGTGTGCCTGTATCCCAACCACCAAGAAGTTGAGACATGAGGGTTGGAAGTGGAGCCCAGTCAGGGAAACTCAAAAAGACTCTGTCTCAAAACACAAAATGAAAAGTATTCAAAGGACTGGAGATGCAGCTTCGTGTGAATATCCTGGGTTCAATCCCCAGTAACAAAAAGGAAAAACAAAATCATTTCAGATCAGTTGTTCAACTTCTGAATTTGCCTTATTATTTTTGTAAGGTGTCATTTAATTTGTACCTTTGTCGTTATTTCTCCCCACAATGGAAGTTGACGCTAGAGGACAGATTTCTTTTTGTGTGTTTTGTTAAGGACAGGGTCTCACTACATAGTTCAGGCTGACTTTGAATTCCCAGTGTGGCCCAGGTTGCCCTCAGCCTCACAGCATTCCTCTTTCCTCAACCTCCCCTGTGCTAGGATTGCAAATGTACACCAGCACGCCTGGCCAGGGGTCAGGTATTACACTTGAGAAGCAATGGCATAATTTATATTGCAACCCAGTATGAGTCACATCATATCAGGTCATACCCATGGTCAGTGCTAGGTTCAATCCCCAGAAGGCTAAGTGACCTCTCCAGAATTTAAATTTTAGAGAGGTTACACACTGGCTGTAAAGCAACTATAATGGTTACCTAAAAGAAATTAAAGGGATGCTTGAACAAAGATCTGGAGAAATTCTGAATGTAGTCTACAAAGTATACAACTGAGGACAGAAGGATGACTTAGGACTTCAACACTGAGCCACCGTACCTGAAACTCACAACTTACAGGTAACTTTGGCCCCCAGCTTGTAGTAGCTTCAGTACATACTTGACTGACTCTAAAGCAATACAGCACAGCACAAAGACAGGGTAGAGGACAATTGTTCAAGTCATGACAAACAGGAAGCAGAGAACTTTAAGAGGAGAGCTAGAAAGAAACATTAACCTTTTGGGTTAAGCCAACAATGATGTGCCTCTTGTGACCACCTCTTAACAGCAAGTCACTTACAATGTCCTGCAACCCAGTCACCTTTTAAACATATGATTGCATGAGATTTTATGGGGGTACCTAATCATAAACCACAACAGTGTCTCCCTAACTCCCAAAAGACTTGTCTGTATTTTTTATATAAAATCAGTTACTCCACCTCTAGGAGTTGTCAAAGCCCTAACAGTTTTAATACGGTTGGAAAGTTCATATCTATGAGACTTAAGGAAGCCTTTAGTTATGAGACCTTGTAAAAATCAAAAAGAATTTTAAACCCTGTTGACACACAATGGAAGAGGGTAATCATTTCCATTCTGAAAGGAAGGAATAGAGATTTAAACCAGAGGGACAAAAGCAAGACTGAAATCCAGCAGGGCGAACATAAAATTCTATAGGTCCATGTCCACCACCAGAAGCAAGTAGTTACAATGGGCTTCAGGCACCAAACCACTGAGGTTACAATACCTAGAGGATAGTACTGCCTTTCAACAGCTGGAACCTGAGATTCACAGACAGCTGCTTTCATCAAAGTCACAGACCTAGGAAGCAACAAAGCTAGGATTTGAACCTAAATCAGTAGGATTTCAGACCCTGGCTTCCTTTCCATTTGATCCTCCAAAGTGCCCTACAGAGTACACTGGGAACCAAGGGAAGCCCCCTACACTGATGGCCTGGAGGGTGGTAAGACCTGGGCACGAATCTCCCTCAGGATTGAGCTGTGTAGAGCAGGGCCGTGGACATGGCGGGCACCTCTGCAGCCACTCTGGAAGGAAGGAAATGTGATCTAAGCCACCCCTGCCACCCAGCATTTCCCTGCTGCCCACAACACTCCATGGTGCTGCCCATTTGACCTAGCAGGTGGGAGGCCTCTGCCATGTGGCACAGGCATATCCTGGTACCTGGGGCTTCAGCCTTTGCCCTGGTTATTGACAAGCTCAGCTGCCTTGCAGTCCTCATAGATCCAGGGGGCGTGGGTGGAGGGAACCTGTGCTGAGCATGGGAACTGCCCACATAAAGATCCAGAGGGCCAGCAGGCCCTGCTCCTTCTCACCTGCTGGAGACAGGAAGCCAGGTGAAGAAGAGTCCTGAAAGCAGGCACAGGGTTTAGCTAGGAATGGCAAATGAGAGAATGAAAAGGCACCCCTGCAATCCCCCCACTTGGAGATAAGAAGAGGCAGGAGGATTGGGAGTGCAAGACAAGACTGGGCTACTTAGTGAGACCCTGTCTCAGAACGAAGAAGAAACAGTGACGTGTGGAGGCCACTGGGATGGCTCCCTAGGAAGAAGACAATTCGCCTCTACTGTGGATCACCTTTGCCTACTCCTGTGTACTGATATGTACAGAGCTGGTTAGGAAATTATCCCTCAACTGGCTTTAAGCAATGCAAATGGGTCTAGCCAAGGTGCTGATGTGTAGCCTTTGAAGCAAAGGGACAGGTCACTGATGCCCCAAATACAGCTCCCCAGTATTAAGTGTGAGCTAGGCTGAAATGCTGGGCTGTAGACTGGCACTGAGCATTGGGAAAGAGTCCATGAAGTCCCAGGTCAGACAGGCCAGGCATCGGGGCTGAAGCAGGGACCCAAACCACAAGATGCTCCCTCAGACTGTATTACACGGAGTCCTCCAAACTCAGAGACTCCCCATTCCCAGAGCATGACCCGCGCTCTGCTCCCTCTGCATATTATCCCTCAACTGGCTTTAAGCAATGCAAATTGGTCTAGCCAAGGTTCTGATGTGTAGCTTTGAAAGCAACAGGACAGGTCAGTGATGCTTCGCCAAACTCAGAGACTCCCCGTTCCCAGAGCCTGATCCGCTCTCTGCTCACCTCCCTCTGCATATTGCAGATGCGCCACTGTGTCTCCAACCTCACAGTGCTGCTCACTCACCGCGCTCATCCTCACTCAGCCCTGAGCCTCTTCCCTCTTCAGGAATGAATAAAAGCCTAGTCTGTGACCTTTTTTCTGGGTAGCCATTGTCCAGACTGCACTTAGGACCCCCTTTGCTCCCCACACCTGAAGAAACCTCTTCTCTCTTTATTCTCACCATGGTTTGCACTGGGAGTGGTAGATTGGCATTTACTTAATAGCGTTCCAATAACCTTTCCCTGGGATTACAAATATAAACTCTTCTGGAGCTTGATGAGGCACAAGTGGGCCCCCTAAACAGAAGAAAGAAAAGGGAAAGAAACAAAAACAAAAAAAGGGAGAAGTGGGGAGCAGCCAGCTTCCAACCTCAAATGGCTCCTCTGCTTCAGAGCCACTTGTGGTGAGGATGGCAAAGTGCCCCCGCCCATGCCAGGAGCATCTGCCTCACGTTGCCCAGTGATAGCTGATCCCCATGGGCTGGGGGACAGATTGCTGGATTCATCAGCTCAAAAGCCCTCAGAGCCGATGAACAGACTCAGGCCAGAAAGCATTCTCTCCACCGTCTCCTCACACCTCCCAGGGGCTTTTCTCCCTGCCTGCAACAGCATATGGCTCTGCCTCCTGTCTTCTAGCAAAACACAAGTTCAGAGGAGACTCCACACCCTCCCTTAGCCGCCACATTGCCCCCACCCAAGACCTTCTGTGCCAATCTCTTCCTGCCATCCTGCCTTGTCACATGCCAGTCCAGCCCCAAGCCCTAGGCTCTATGTCACTGTGCTATCTTCCTCCTGAGTCCTCTCCAGCACCATACAATAATGCTCTGGCATTTTTCACCTCACTTAAAAATAAAAACAAAACTAAAATTCAGCATTGTATGATGGTGCTCACCTGTGATTACCATCCCTCAGGGAGGCTGAGGCAAGAAGATCTCAAGTTATTAAGTGCTGCCTGGGCAGAGATACAGTCAGTCACAGAGCCCTAAGCCAGCACCTACAGTGCCACATTTGATCCCAGCATAAAGAAGGAAGGAAAACAGGAGAAGGAACAAGTTGACCACTGCATGAAAAAATGAATCCATAACCCCATGGCAGTATTCTTAGAAACAGGGAAACAAATGAGCATGACCACTTAAGAAAATGAGAGCACCATCTCTTTATTCTGAAAAGTGGTACTTTTTTTTTTTTTTACAATTTTTAATTTTTATTAGTACTAGTCTGTAGCTCATAATGATCATCTGACTCAAGGGTTTATGTACATCACACACTTTATTATTACCTCCTCTTCCTATCAAAGGTGATAATTAAAGAAAAGGGGGAATATTCTGATTTTCTGTGAGGAACAACCTTGCAGAAAGATCCATTAATGCTGAGGACAGAAAAGTCTTCCTTACTGAAAAATTCCAGCCAAAACATGATGAAGCAATCAAGGGCCTTGGCGATCTCCACTTCATTAGCGTTGAAATGAAACAATTGATTCAGACAGCAGATATTAAAGGACAGTAAAACCATCAGGAGTTCCCAAACGGAGAAATCACAATATGCCAGCATCATCCATGGATCAATCTGTGGGTCATGAATAGCAGGAGCAACCTTGAATATGAGGAATCAGATGTGATATAACATGAAGTGTGTGGCACTGGTCATGTTACAAAGGTGCCAACAATTTTTGACTCTAGGGAGCAGAACCACAAACCCAGGTCATGGACATGGGACTGGAGTTGGCTCATTTCAGGGCCTGACAGGAAGAACTGGCCTGATAGGGACAGGCCAGAGGGCAGGTTATGGACAGAAGAGCTTGCACTGCACCCTCAGGGCTCAACCCCATCTTCCCTCCCCCATGACACCAGGCTTGAGCCTGTGGCCCATTAGGGCGGAATGCTTTTGGAGCACACAGATTTGTTGCTTGTGATCTCAGAGTGGCATCCAGTGAACAGGCCTGGAAGATGCCACTCAGCCCTGCTGCATGACCTCAGACACGTGGACTC
>PVLA01012727.1:0-42005 GCA_004027455.1 Hydrochoerus hydrochaeris | reverse complement strand
GCATCTTCTGCAGCTCCTAATACCTGGAAGCTGGGGATGCATCTTATGCAGCTCCTAATATCTGGAAACTGGGGATGCATCTTCTGCAGCTCCTAATACCTGGAAGCTGGGGATGCATCTTATGCAGCTCCTAATATCTGGAAACTGGGGATGCATCTTCTGCAGCTCCTAATACCTGGAAGCTGGGGATGCATCTTATGCAGCAAAAGAGACTTAGCAGGTGTGCCATGTAGGATTTTGAGATGAGAGATTATCCTGGATTAGCCAAGATGGCTCAGTGTAATCACACAGGTTCTTAAAAGCAGGAGACAGTGGGAGATTAATCTACGGACAGACAGAAGGAAGTTGATGCAACAGAAACAGAGTTGAAGATGCTATGCTACTGACTTCAAAGACAGAGGAAGGAGCCATGAGCCAAAAAACCAAAACTCTAGAAGCTGAAAAGGGAAGCAAGTAGATTTCCCCCTAGATGCCCCAGCAGGAGCCAGCTCTGCCCTTGGCTTCCTCCCAGGGAAACTGAACTTGGACTTTCAGCCTCCAGAAACAAATACACATTTGAAGCCAGTAAGTTCACGGTTAATTTGTCATAGTCACAGGAAACCACTCCAGGGGTGAGGGCAGGCGGGGGTGGGGGGGGAGGGTGAGGGAGAGGCACTGTGGGGGAGGTGCGGAGCCGCCTTGCTGCAGATGGGGGAGGGGAAGAGCCAGAGGTGGACGTAGGGTGAGGTCCGTCTGTGGGAGCCTAGACCAGTAGCCTGGAATATGTCGACCTGGCCCTCTGCTGAGCCGTGGATGCGTCATCCACTGCTGCAGCCTGTCGTCATCCCGTCTGATGGACAAGGCAGCAGGACTCTGAGCCAGGTGGCTGCCAATGGCTGGGCCAGGACTCTGGTTCTGGTGCCTGTCGCTGCAGGGTCTGAGTCAGGGCTACTCTGGCCACCAATGCAGCAGCCAGGTGGCTCGATGAGGTTGTTTCTTCAGAACACCAAATGGGGGGAATGAGATGAAAAGGAGCCACAGCCGTCCTCACACAGTGCTCCTGGCTGGCCATGGGGGCTGCCTTCTGTGCTGGGGGTGTCTGGCAGCACCACAGGCCTCTGTGTTGCGGGGTGGGGAGAAGCTCCACTCCCTGCCCAGTTATAACAGACACAGCAGCCTCTGGACATTGCCAGCTGTCCCCCGAGTGGCAGAATTCTCTCCTCTGAGTCAGAAGCAGGGAGCTCAGCTCAGAGCTCAAGGGACACCCAGGTATTCAGGGTTGATGTCCTCAATCCAGCATAGGAGAAAGAAGGACAAGGGATGGCCAAGCTGTCGCTCAAGTATGTTGGGTTTTGACCTGAAAGTTTGATGTTCCCCCAAGGAGATCTGGTCAGTGCGGAGCTGGTCAAGCCTGGTGGCCAGCCCTGTGCATTCAGGGATCTTTATGTGAATTAGCAAAGGGCTCCCTTCCTCCTGGTGGCCAGAACCAGGCCCTACTTGCTGTCCCAGTCTGTCCGCGTTAAGCAAGACCTGACCTGCACTCTGTTTTGGAAGTCGTACCTGGAGACATTTGTTCCACTTGGTCGCCCCCTGCAATGAGATGTTTCTTTGTGAATAAGGAGGCAGGGGAGGGGAGGACCAAGGACTGCCCTGCAGGACACACTTATGTTAGGGACCGGGACTGGTGGAGCAAGGCCACTGCAAACAAGCAGAATAGGCCTGAAGAGAGGCAGGTGTACAGGCGCTGGAGCCAAGCAGGATGAGGGTTTCGGAAGGAGAACAAGAGCTCCGGCTGGCTGGAGCGAGCATGGTCCGGGGAAAGATGGTACCTGTGAGGCCTGCAGGTGTTCATGTGTTATTCGGCAGGGACAAGGTGAGGAGCAGAGAGAGCAGGAAGCTGGCAATAGACATGGGGCGTAGCACACTTCTTCAAGGCCATAGGTGGAGTCAGGCATGGAAACAGTAGAGAAAGACACAGTGGGTTCCAGTGGGGAGTTATTTTTCAGGATGGTGGTGCCATCTTGGAGCACATATTTGGTGGCAAAGGGAAGGAGGCAGGAAGGTAAGAAAGTCTGTGGGTGCCAAAGAAAGGGTGTTGTCATTCATGACCCTAGGCCCAAGGTGCCCTGGGATGGAGAGGGAGAAACACAGTGTAAGGGAGAGCTGCATCTGGGAGGGGGATGCTGGGGGGTGATGGAGGGGAGGAAGAAAAGATGGGGACACTAGAGGGGCAGGGGATCGAATATGCTTCTGCTTGGAGGTTTGAGCTCCAGCCACACTTCCTGAGACTTTGCAGCAAGGAAGACTGAGAATAATAATACAATAACAATGCCTGAGGAGTATTATGCACCTGCTGTGTGCAGGCACCAATCAGCAGTTCTACCCCTACTTTCTGATCATCATGATCAATGTGACAAGGGAGTCTTTTCATATTTACAGGAGAAACAACAAAAGTTCACCAAGCAAAGGTATCGGAGTGGCGAGTGGCAGTGTCAGGATTCAGACCCAGATCTGTCTTCTCTTTTACAGGAGACTGAAGTTGAGGGTGGAGAAGTGGACAGGCCAGTGAGAAGGGCCCTGGGAGAGGTACACTGTGAGGACACCGAGATGGAGGGAGGTGAGGTGGCCCGGCTGCTACTGGTTTGGGCTACAGTGAGTATAGGGATTGTGATGGCTGAGTCAGTGTGTCTGCGACCCATGACCCAGGAAGTGAAGGGGAAGGGTCGAAGCACGCTGGGGTCCAAGGAGGATGGAGAGAAGGGGGTCGAAGATGCTGAAGGGGGAGTGGGAGTGTTGGAGCGCAATTCTGGATTAGATGATGATCCATGACCATAGTGGGATTTTGCTCTTAGGAGAGGAGCAGGTCTTTACTATATTTCTGGCTAGGAAAGTTTTATATGTTCACGACAAAAATCCAAACATTCAGAAACCCAGAATGTGGAGCAAAGAGACAGACCTGCTGTATATTCAGCATTTGCATAGTGGCCAGCATACAGTATAATAAACAGCTTTTGAGTGACTAAGTCAAAGTAAAGCTCCCAGGGGACCCTAAGTGGCTGGGACAATTCTCTCAAGCATTAGATGTCTTTTTTTCTCCGGATTTTTCTTTCAGTCAGGTACTTTTTTTTAAGAGACAAAAAATGAGAGCACATGATACGTATTGTATTGCGACTTGCTTCTTTTTCCATTTAAAGGCATTGCCTATCTTGGATATTTGAGAACGGGTGATTTCCTGTGTATGCAGGGAAGTTCTTTCATTTGCAACAAAATCTTGCAGAAATGGACACAAATGGCTGGGCATGCAAAGAATAATGTTAAAAGTCCTTTCATTTCCTTATCAAGGAAGCCTGGGAAGCTGGCGGGGGTAGTGGCAGCTGACTTGCAAGGTTCCCCTGAGACAATGGCCATCTTCCCAATGGGCCTGGGAACCCTTCCCCAAATGGATAGCTACTGGAACCCTAAAAGGCCTCCCCTTCTGGGGTTCTCGGGACATCACTCAGCAAGACCTTGAGTGGTTTCCCTCTACTTTTAGACTCCCTGGAATCCTCTGGGGATTTGGGTCAGGATTTACGGACATGCTTGTCACATATGTCACATTGCTTAGGATGCCGTTAAAAGCCAGCTAGTGTGGTAGTTAAGAGCCGGGGCTTTGAGGATGGAGCCTGGGATTTACCACATGAAGCGGGGGACACTGCTGTGACTCTAAGAGGGAGGCTACAAAGGGCTCTTTCTGCTTCCACCTTCCTGGGCTAAGGAAACCAACACCAGTGGCCAGATGGAGATGTGCTGGGTTCCAGATAGGCCACTATGGTGTGGGTAAGTGAGGCTGAGTGGCCACAGGTACTTGGGGCTGATGGGACAGCAGCGTTCATTTACTAAAGGCTTGTTGTGACCCAGGGACAACCGTTTGTGCCTCACAGTGACCCGATTACAGTTTATACCCATAATGGAGGTCCAGAGATGTCAAGTTGCTTTCCCATGCAACGAGTAAGTGCACTGTTGAAATTTAAACCTGGCCAGGGATTTAGCTCAGTGGCATAAGTGCCTGTCTTGCAAGTGTGTGGTCATGAGTTTGATCCCTGGTACAAAAAAAAAAAAAAAAAAAAAAAAAGAAAAGAAAGCAGCAGCTGGCAGGGGCCTGAATTCAGTCCTGGGCCCTAAACATGTACGGGTTGAATCCCAGCACACAGGGAAGCCTGGGAACATTGCTCTCAGGTGTCAAGACCAGGCGTCAAGACCATGCGTCTCAAATCACAGGAGGACACACAGGAGTCCCTGTGGGCCTAACTGGCCCACACCCAGCAAATTCCAAGTGGCTAGCAGTTGCCTGCAGTCTTCCCTGGGAGTCAAAAGCAGGCCAGGTGGTTCCCAGTGCATGGAGGAAGCTTTGAAACATCTCTTGAAACCCAGAAATATAGGAAAATGACAAAATGAAAGAGCAAAATGCAATCTCAAACTTGCCAGCCCAACCCAAGCAAGCCTAGGAGACATGGACACAGAAGAAAATACAAGCCATACACCTGAAATACCTGAAATGATAACAACTGAAGTAAAGAAACAACTCTGGGAAGCTATAAAAGAACTCAAATCAGAAATAGTCTCCCAGGTAAAAGAAGAAATGATAAATGTAATGAAAGAAATGCTGAACACATCTAAAGAAGACAGTTAAAAAATTAGAGGAACAATGCAAAAAGATGGAAACTCTGAATGAACAATACAAGAAACAAACAATGCATGAAGCAGATTCAAAGAGATATACAGGAAATCAAAAATTCCATTGAAAGTTGGCAAAACCACCTCAGTGAAACTGAAGATAGAATTTCGGACCTCGAAGACATGATTGCAGCTAGTGAACAGGAAAGGAAAGATCTTTTAAAAAGAACAAGGAACCAGGAAATAACAATTCAACAACTGCAAGATGATGCAAAGAAAAACAACATAAGATTGATAGGTATAAACTAAAAGGAAGGTGACAACACAAATGATATCAAGAGGCTATTTATAGAAGTAATAGCTGAAAATTTCCCAAACATGAGAATGGAAACTGACATACAGATCAGTGAAGCATATGGAACTCCAAAAAACCATAACCAAAATAAAACTACACCCAGACATATAATAATCATCATCCCGGAAATCCAACATAAGAACAGAATATTAAGAGCTGCTAGAAAGAAGAGACAGATCACCTATAAAGGAAAGCCTATCAGAATCACAGCAGACTTCTCAACACAAACAATGAAGTCAAGAAGATCATGGGGTGAAGTATTTCAAATCCTGAAGGAAAATGACTTCCTACCCAGAGTGGAAAGGTAAAGCAGAAAGATAACATGTCAAAAGGTAAAGAATCAACAGCAGAAAGATAACATGTCAAAAGTAAACCACTATACATCAGTTATAACCATCAATATAAATGGTCTCAATTCACCAATTAAAAGAAACAGAATGGCAGAATGGATCAAGAAACAACATCCAACCATATGCTGTCTACAAGAAGCCCATCTAACTCAAAAGGAAGCTCACAGAATGAAAGTCAAAGGATGGAAAACAATACTCCATGCAACAGGATCCCCCCAAAAAGCAGAGGTAGCTATTCTGTTTGCAGACAATGTGAACTTCCAACCAAGAATGATCCAAAGAGATAAAGAAGGCCACTACATACTAGTTAGGGGAAAACTTCAAGAGGAAGAGATAATAATCTTAAATATTTATGCACCAAATTTGGGAGCACCCAGATATACAAAACAAATATTAACAGAAATGAAAAATCAAATGAGCAATAACACAATTATAACAGGAGACCTAACATGCCATTGACACAAAGGGATGGGTCAACTAGACAGAAAATAAGCAAAGAAATAACAGAACTGAATCACACCTGTGAACAAATGGTCTTGGTGGACATATACAGAGTGTTCCACCCAACAACATCAGAATATACATTCTTCTCAGCAGCACATGGAACATTCTCTAAAATAGACCATATACTAGCCCACAGAACATGCTTAAGTAAATGCAAAAGAACTGAAATTATCCCATGCATATTATTGGATCATAGTGCCATGAAACTAGAAATTAATGACAAAAGAAACTGCTAAACCCCCACAAACACATGGAAATTGAATAATAATCTCCTGAGCAATCAGTGAGTCACAGAGGAAATTAAAGAAGAAATTAAAAAATATTTACAGGCAAACAAAAATACAAATACATCTTACTGGAACCTGTGGGATGCAATGAAAGAATTCCTCAGAGGAAAATTTATTGCACTGAGTTCCCACATTAGGAAAACAGAACAAACACAAACAAACAACCTGATGCTACACCTCAAACATCTAGAAAAAGAAAAGCCAAGCCCGAAGCCAAAAGAAGGGAGGAAATTATTAAGGTCAGAGCAGAAATCAATGCAATATAGACTAAGAAAACAATACAAAGAATCAATGAATCAAAAAGTTGGTTCTATGAAAGAATAAATAAAATTGACAGGCCTCTAACCAAACTTATTTTAAAAAGGAAAGAAAAAGACTCAAATTCATGTAATAAGGAATGAAAAGGATGAAATCACTACAGACCCTGTGGAAATACAGAAGATCATCAACACCTGTTTTGAAAACCTCTACTCTCATAGGCTTGATAACACAAAAGAAATGGACAGATTCCTAGAAACATATGAACCACCAAAGCTGGGTCAAGAAGATGTAAAACTGCTGAATAACCCAATTTCAATTAACAAAATTGCAAATGTAATTAAGTCCTTACCAAAAAGAAAAGCCCAGGTCCAGATGGATTCACTGCAGAATTCTACAAGAAATTCAAAGAAGATTTAATGCTGACACTCTTCAATCTCTTCAATGACATTGAAAGGAAAACAATTCTCCCTAACTCATTCCTGGAAGCAAACATTACTCTAATACCAAAAGCTGAGAAAGACCCAGCCAAAAAAGAGAACTACAGGCCAATCTCCCTAATGAACATAGATGCAAAAATTCTCAATAAAATTTTGGCAAACAGAATGCAGCATATCATCAAGAAGATTATACACCATGACCAAGTGGGCTTCATCCCAGGAATGCAGGGATGGTTCAACATACACAAATCAATAAACGTAACCCACCATATCAATAGAGCCAAAAATAAGAACCACATGATCATTTCTATAGATGCAGAAAAAGCTTTTGATAAGGTCCAACACTTATTCATGATAAAAACCTTACAGAAAATTGAAATAGTTGGTCTTTACCTCAATATGATAAAAGCCATCTATGACAAACCAATATCCAGCATCATATTAAATGGCCAAAAACTGAAAGCCTTTACCCTAAAATCAGGAACAAGACAAGGATGTCCATTATCACCGCTCCTATTCAATATAGCGCTCGAAATACTAGCCAGAGCAATTAGACGAGAGAGAGAGAAATAAAAGGAGTAAGAATAAGAAAAGAAGAAGTTAAATTATTATTTGCAGAAGACATGATACTCTGCATAGAAGATGCCCAAAACTCCATTGAAAGACTCCTAGATATAATAAATAAATTCAGTAATGTAGCTGGATACAAAGTTAACACTCAAAAATCAATAGCATTCCTATACAGTAACAACAAAACCACTGAGACAGAAATAAGAGAAGCCACACCATTTATAATAGCATCCAACAAAATGAAATACTTAGGAATTAATCTAACAAAAGAAGCAAAAAATCTTTTCAGGGGAAATTATAATACCCTGAAAAAGAAATCAAAGAGGACCTCAGAAAATAGAAAGATATCTTTTGTTCATGGAGAGGAAGAACAAACATTGTAAAAATGGCCATTCTCTCAAAATAGTTACACAGATTTAATGCAATTCCAATCAAAATGCCACTAGCATACCTCACAGGAGGTATCACTCCTCCTTAGGAGAAATCACTCCTAAAATTCATCTGTAACCAGAAGAGACCTAGAATAGCAAAGGCAATTCTAAGCAAAAAGGCAAGGCAGGAGGCATCACAATCCCTGACTTGAAGTTATACTACAAAGCTACTGAAGTAAAATCAACATGGTACTGGAATAAAAACAGACCTGAAGATCAAAAGAATAGATTAGAAGATACAACTACAACTACAAACACACTCAACTACCTTATCTTTCAAAAAGGGGCCAAACACATCCACTGGAAGAAAGATAGTCTCTTCAGTAAATGCTGCTGAAAAAATTGGCTCTCCACATGCTGAAAACTAAAACTAGACCCATGCCTACCACCATGTACTAAACTAAAGTCTAAATGGACAAAGATTTAAATATTAAAACAGAAACACTAAATCTGTTGGAAGACAAAGTAAGTATAAATCTTGAAGACATAGGGGTAGGTAGAGAACTCATGAACAAGAATCAAACCACATGTGAAATACTTCACAGAATCAATAACTGGGATTGTGTCCTACTAAAGAGTTTTTGCATGTTGAAAGAAATCTCCAGCACAGTTAAAAGAAAACCCACAAATTGGGAAAAATTCTTAGTGAACTGTCCCTCAGACAAGGGACTTCTGTCCAGAACATATAAAGAATTTAAAAAAATCAGATCCCCAAAATTCAAAAACCCATTCCAAAAATGGGCATCTGAGATGAATACACAGTTCTCAGATGAAGAAATACAAATGGCAAATAAATACACGAAAAAATGTTCAGCTTCATTGGTCATTAGAGAAATGCAAATTAAAACAACACTGAGGTTCCATCTTACTCCAGAAAGAATGGCCAGGATTAACAAAACTACCAACAACAAATGCTGGAGAGGCTGTGGGGAAAAAGGAACTCTTCTGCACTGTTGGTGGGAGTGTAGACTGGTGCAACCACTGTGGAAGTCAGTCTGGAGATTCCTCAAAAAGCTGGGATTGGAAGTCCCATTTGACCCAGCTCTTTCACTTCTGGGCATATTCCCAGAAGAACTGAAAACATCATACCACAGTGATATATGTGCACCCATGTTTAGAGCAGCACAATCTGTAACAGCCAGATCTTGGAAACAACCTAAATGCCCATCAACTGAGGAAGATGTGGTAATTTTATACAATGGAGTACTACTCAGTTATAAAGAATGATCATTGAGATATTTATAAGTAAATGGATGCAACTCAAAACCATACTCATAAGTGAAATAAATCAAACTCACATGTGTAAATACCATATAGTCTCCCTAGTGTAAGAAATGGTAAGAGTACGTAAGATACAAAAAACTCAGTAATTACAGTGAAAGGATAATATCTCAGAGAAAATAAGAAAAAAGAAAAAGGAAGGGAAAAGAAAAAATGTCTAAAATTATATAAACACACTTAGGATAGCTAAGATGACTGTGCTATAAACTCTGTAAGTTCTTGGAACAAAATAGTTAACATTCATAGGATTGGAACAATTGTGCATGTTAGTGTCTGGTGATCTGAGGAACCCTTGAAGATCATTATGTAAAATAACAACCCTAGTTATGCTCCTACCACCTTGTTTTGAAGGCCTACATTGTCAGTGTTCTGGGATCTTTGCTATTGTTTGTATGTCTTTTTCGTTTTGTGTTTTTCTAGGAATTTGTTTTGTTTTGTCTTGTTTTGTTTTGTTTTTCCCTCTAATACAGAAAGGGTAGGTATACATACAGAGACTCATGCATGCATAGAACTAAACAGTTTATGAGAATCGATTATATAATGCATGATGAAATGAACAGCTACTTTGAAGAAAGAGACACTACGGTACCTAGTGCTGATTCCGCAGCGTCATGATGTGAAATCCAGCAATACTATTATTCTTTGTTCAGAGTGATTGTAGTCTGTTTTGTTTTGTTTAATTTCAACACACATGAAGGTATGGACAGTATGGACAGCTATTTTGAAGAGAATGAGAGACATTATGGCAGCCATTGTTGAATTCCCTCTCATCTGGTTTTGAAGACCTAAAATGCCTTCATCATTCTGTTCTGATCTGGTTTATACTATTTTGTTTTGTATGAATTCACTGTATGTGAAAATATGGACAACTATTTGGAAGAAAACAAGAGATAATATGATAGACAGTGAAGATCTCCGGTTGTCTTGCTTTGAAATCTGTGTCTCTTACATTGTTATCTGATGATCTGTGTTGTTCTGTCTTGTTATGTTTAATTTTACCCTCTTTAAAAATAAAATTAAAAAAAATTAAACCTAGGTAGTTGGCCACCAAAGTCCAAATTCAGGGCCATTAATTACACTGTGGTGCCAGTGGGGCTTTACTGGTGCTATGGTTGAATGTTCCCAATGAAACTTGTTTTGAAACTTATTCCTCAAAGCCCCATGTTAACAGCATTGGGAGAGGGGCCTTAGGGAGGTGATTAGGGTTAGATGAGGTCATGGGCACGGGGCCCAGATGATGGCACTACTGCATTGATAAGAACCAGAGTGGGTGTGGTAGCACATGCATGTAATCCCAACAGTCTAGAGGCTGAGGCAGGAAGACTGCAAGTCTGAGCCTGGGCAACTTAGCAAGACTCTTTCACAACAAGAAATTAAAAGAAGGCTAGAACTGTAACAGTGCAAAGGCCCCGGGTTAATCCCTGATACCAGGCAGTGGGGGCAGAGGAGGAAGGAGGTGATGTTGGTGCTCGTGTCGGTGATGATGAGGGTGATCATGGTGACAAGGATGGTAGCCATGATGAAGACGGTGATGGCCGTGATGATGGGGCCAAAGGTGATGATGGTGACGGTCACCACAATGATAGTGACAATGGAAGTCGCTGTTTGTAATCGAGCACTGATATTCCAGACGCCACTCCCGGCATCTTTCATGCCTGTCTGCTTCCCCTCAGAACAGCTCCAAGAGGCAGAACCCCTTCTCCCCGCTACGGATAGGAGGAAGCTGGCTCCAAAGCTGTCTTTACACTTACTCCACTAGGAGAAGATGGCTTAGGGTATTTCATGTTACTGAAGCCAACAAGGCTGCTCCACCCGCTCGTCACCACCACGAGCATCCAGGAGCCTTCTGAGCACACTGTTTTCCTGAAGGAGGGCAGAGGCTGTGGCCATTTAGCTCCTCTCGGGTACTTAGCACTGTGCTGTGTCTGAACTCATGGGACTTCCCACGAGTGTACCTGAGTCTTCCTACCGGCCCCATGAAGGAGGCACTACCACTACCTAATGTGAAGGCAAGAAAAAAGAGACTCCACAGTGTTTAAAACAGTCACACAGAGCGGCATAAGCACCTGCCTTGCAAGTGTGAGGTCATGAGTTCGATCCCTAGTACCGCTAAAAAACAAACAAAAAACACAAACAAACAACAGTCACACAGGAGTTTGTGATCCCAACACTTGTGTTTTTCATGACCTACACTGACCCAGCAGGATTCCAGCTCCTTGTGATTTCCAGAGGGCAGCTTGTTATTACCTTGGGCAGGGACGAAGTTCAGATTTGTCACTTCCTAAGGTAAAAGTCTCCTCTTTCTCTGCTCCTCTCCTTGCAGACAGCTCTGTGCTAAGAATTAGGGACCCCAGTAGAGACCACAGGGAATATTCCGGCTCATCCCTTTCTGTCTTTAGGCCCACGCCCTAAAGTTGTTTGCACAGGAAGAGGAAAAATACCTTTGCCATCAACTTCACCTCTTGCTGAGGGGATGAAGGATGGGTCCTCCTCACTAACCTGTCTGTTCTGTTTTTCATTCTTTCCTCCCTGACTTTTTAGAGCAAAGTCACTGGAATCACATAGCACAGCCATTACTAGCCTGGTGTTTTGCCAACAGACATTCCACAGAACAGTATTCAAGATGCCAGCTGGAGATAAGGGCAGCAAGACAGGAGACCTGAATTTTGGGGACTCACATTCTTTATACCATTTCTGAGGATTCCCAGTAGGTATTAATAGAAGAGGGATTCTGCAGGGACTGGTTTAATGTCACTCACTTCTCACGACTCTGCAGTCAGGAGAAGGAATAGCAGCAGTCTGACAAGTGCTGCCCACGGCCAGTCTGTCTCAGCCTCTGACAGCTTAACTTCACAGCCGCATTTCTTTACCATAACACAGGGCTGGGTTTACAGACACAGGCCTCGGGAACTGAGCCGTCCTGCGAGCAGTGAGGGGACAGTGCACAGGTGGCATTGTCCAGCTGTCACTGCAGCTCCAACCTGGAGGAACAACCAGAAGGCCGGTCCATGCTCTACCTACATAAGCTCACAGCTCTGCCATGGTGACAGTGAGAACACCAGCCCTGCCTCTCATCACTCCCATTTCTCTACACGATAGTGAGAGGCAGATGCTTACCCAAAATACATACATACATACATACATACTTACATACATAAGTAAATATCTTATTTTGGCTCTTGCCTGTTTTGGAGAGTTTTATACTATCTTTTAGCTGGGGCTGTTGAAACGCTGGCTGGAGGAGAAGAGTCATTCTGTTCTCTCATTGCCCTGAGAAGGTCCAATTCACACAGCCTCCCTGGGTGCCGTTTTGCAAGGAGCTACAAGTTCCTTGAGGTGTGGCTCTGGGAGAACCTCTCCCACCCCATACTTTCTATGTCCTGCACACACCTGATGTTCACGTATGTGCATTCTTTCTATTTCCTGCAGCCACACCTAATGTTTACGCATGCGCATTCGTTCTAAGTGCTGTACACAACTAAGGTTTACCCATTCGTGTGTGCATTCGCTCATCCCACAAACATTTACTTGGGGTAAGTATAGTACATATTTTCCTGCGTGCTGGAACACATCACTGGCTTTGGTCTCCAGCTAAGGTCTCCACGTAACATTTGCTCCGCTCAAATCACCTCATCTTGTAGGCCCAGGCCACCTCCCAGTGGTCCTCCTTCTTCAGGCCTCCCTGGCTTCTTTCCTCTGCATGTTATGGAAGGAACTGCATCAGCTCTTTCACACACTCCAGAGACCCAGAAGCATCAGGACTCTTTCTATCACTTCCCTTCCAGCCGAATCCAAATCCAGCACAATGGCTTTTTGATTTACCTCCTAGAGCCCCTGAATCTTCTTTCTCCTTCTCACCCCAGTCCCTGTGTGGCTACTGTCATCCTTTACATCTTGGATGGCCACTTGTTGGCCACCTCTGGTATATTCTCCCCTTGGGACCAGGTTGATATCCTTATCCTGCAGGCCTGGCCCATTAATTCCTTACTTAGAAGCTTTCATGGATTTCGTGCTCTTAGGCTAAAGCATGGCTTTTCACCAGTCCCTGCATGCACAGCCCCCACCTGGCCCCTGTCACAGCCTCCCTCACCTCCTCTATTGCTTTTGGTCTTGGGTGTCCTCCAACCCCCACCTCTCTCTGCCCAGGATGCTCTCCCCTCTGATATTTGGCAAACAACTCCTATTCATCCTACAGGTGCCCTCTCCCCTCTGACCACACTGAGCCCTACACTCTTCACAAAAATTATAACCATTCAAGTTTTACATGTATTGGAATGATTTTGATTAATGCTCATCCCATTCCTCTGTGAGATCATATGTGACATGAGGGGAGGACAGTACCTGTTCTCTTCCCCTCCAAATACTTCATTATGAAAAATTTCAAATATAAAGTTGGAAGAATTTACAGGGAACACCTATATACCTAAGACCCAGGTTCTCTGTCCTGCTTGGCCCTGGAGTGTAGTGAGGTGCCACTAACCCCGAGTTGAGGGGAAGTAGTCTATGTCCTCCCACCTCTAGGACCTGAGGCGAATAGGCCTGTCTGACCTGATGGCCAGATCAGCGTGTGCCTAGAAATGGGGAAGCAACAGAAACACCCATGTTAGGGGATCGATTCCATCTCCCACCGCACAATGCTCTCTCCTCTGTCATGATGTAGACCCGGGTGTACTGACTTGGGAGGAGTCTGATGCTGTAACATTAGGAGCAGAACTAAAGAAAATTGGGTATAACCAGACACTATTGTTTTTGGGTTGAAAATCTTAAGCAAGCAGAGATAACACTTGTTCTGTGTCAGACTTCATTCTAAGTGCTCCATGAAGACCCATGCATTTTAACTCCTAAGAGATGGCTTTGTTTTATCACTACACCTTACAGGTGAGGTAAGTGAGGCATCGAGAGGGAGAGTAACTCGCCTAGAATCCCACAGCTATTTCCACGGGAAAAGGCTGTGGAAGTTGGAATCAGCACTGTAGCTATTGCCAAGAGGCAGAAGGGAACACACTTGTGATCTAATTTTCCTTCTGTCTCTGTCTTATTTCATGTCCTTTAGTGATCATGTATTTTGTCTTGTTTTGTTTGTTTTTGAGACAGAGTCTTGTGGTGTAATTCAGGCTGGTCTTGAATTCACTGTGCAGCCCAGGCTGGCCTAGAACTCCTGCCTCAGCCTCCTGAGTGCTGGGATTACAGACGTGCAGCACCATGTCTGGCTATGAGTATTTTTGTTTTAAAGGAAAACCACTTCCCACACCAAGTGAATCAGGAGAAGGGGACACTTGGCCATGTCCCCCACCCCTTGACAGATGTCCCGTCATGGGAAGATTCAGAGCAACATTTTAGAGTTGCCCAACTAGGTGAGAAAAAGAGTCACAGTAACCTTTGTCAGAGCCAGAAAGCGGGAGGCCGAGGTCCTCAAGGAGCTGCTCCATTCCCTCCAGCCAGGACAGCGGAAGGCTCAGGATGTCCAGCGCCACCTTCTGGAGCCCTGACACAGGTGAGCTCACCTGAAGGCCCCGAAGAAGGTCCACCTCCCTCTTCAGGTCCCTGCTGTGGCAGGATGTTTTCATGCAGTCCTGAAAGCAGACAAAGCCTTGAGCATCTCAGACTCTGTACCCAGAAATAGCACCAGGGGTGACCTGCAAGGACCAAGGTCCTTGACTTGTGCACAAAGCAGGTGGTGCCGCAGACCGGCTGCCTGGGGTGGTCCTGTTTTTTTTTTTAAGGATTTTTTTGATGGGGAGGCAGCCTTTACAGTTTTGCACTCTAATTTGGATTTGCCGATGGTCAGAGGGAGCCAGGTTCAATCCCAAAACCAAATTGCCATCCGCGATTTGGCTGAAATGAGACCCAAACGTGGCTACTTCTAGATCAGAAATCCTGCCGAGATCAGTGCATGAGCTGGTCAGAAGTGTGACTTCCTGATTTTTTTGGAAAGACTGCTGACAAGCTGGCACTCACACAAACTCCCCAAATAGTAGCTGCTGATTTCAAGAGACGACAGAAGCAGCTTCTGGCTGTGATTATCTCAGCGGGGGGGGGGGGGGAAGAGAGGGGCCTGGGATGTACCTGGGGCCCCATGGTCCTGGCTCCTCCACAGGTAAAGGCAGTGCATGGGTGGAAATAGGTTTTGTGGCTGTGCCAAAAAAAAAATGCAAATACTGAGCATGAACATTTCTTTTGTTTCTCTGGAAATAGCATGAGAATTGTATTTTCTTTTGCTTTTTCTTCTTTCTCTTTTTCTCCCTGGGCTTGGGGACTTCCCTTTGGTGTGTGTGAGGGTGAGAGTGGCTTGCCACACTCTGAGGGTGTCAGATCCCTTGTATAAAATCAAGCAGTGTTGCACATAACTGATACGTGTCCTCCTGTGTGCTCTAATCTCCCATGGATGCCATAATACTGAAACTCTGAGGGCCACTGAAACTCTGACCTAGTCACATCCCTTCACCTGCAAGGCTTTAATTTTTTCCCCTCTTTTTGAGACAGTCTCACTATGTAGTCAGGCTGGACTTGAATTCACAGCCGTCCCCCTGCCTCAGCCTCCCAATTGCTGAGATTACAAGCATGCACCACCATTCCTGGCTAAGGGAGGCGTTTTTTGAGGCCTCTGCTTTTCTGCTTTCCAAAATGAGAGGTGGGAAAAAGGCAGAGCCTGACGGGTTTCCTGAGTTAGAAGCACAGAAAGTGAGACAAAGGGCGGCTGCGTAGAACAGAGTGGGGCAGGCGGGCGGGCACCTGGCAGCTGTCCAGCGCGGCCCTCAGCCTCTCCACGTTCTCCGCGGCCTCCTCCTGCCTCAAGTTGCACAGCTGGGTCTCCTTCTCCAGGCTCTGCTTGTTCTTCTGAAAGTTGATGTTGTCCTGGGTGACCTGGGTGATCCTTTCTATCAGCTGGCGAGAGAAAGGGAAAAAGCCTGTCAGGGCAGAGTGGCTCTGGGACAAGGGACCGCAGGGTGGTGATTCAGCAGGTGGTGAAGACCAAGGTCTTGATCTTTGACCTGAGCAGCTCCAGTGACATCAGTGCTGTCACGAGAACACCTTTTCCCGGATCAGAGATTATTCCCAGCGGGTCCTTCTGCACTGGTCACTATGAGCATGGTGCATACACTGACCGGATCCTCCTGCACCTCCCCGGAGAGCAGCCCACCTATGTTCTCTTACCTGTGCTCTGACCCAGGGAAAGACAAGAGTCCTGGAAGACTAGGAAGGTGACCAGTCACACCCCAGAGGCCTGGCCTCACTGTCACTGCCACCTTCCCCTGGCAGGAACGAGTGGGGCACCTGGACCATGCTGAGGCTGCCCCTTTTCTCCCTGGGCTATTGGAGCTTCTGGTCTGGGGAACCAGACATGAGCCTGCCCAGCTGAACCTGATTTTCACAGGAATATTGCAAGGGAATTCAACTGGCTTTTACTTTAAAAGCCAGGAAATCCCATAAAATCAAAACAAATCTTTATGGTGTAGCAACAGTGTGAAAAATATGTGCCACCAACAAAAACAGAAACATATGCTCCCGGGGTCTGGCTTCCAGATCTCCGGAGAAGACAGCGTTTGTGGCGT
Source organism: Hydrochoerus hydrochaeris (assembly GCA_004027455.1). NCBI lineage: Eukaryota > Metazoa > Chordata > Mammalia > Rodentia > Hydrochaeridae > Hydrochoerus > Hydrochoerus hydrochaeris. The sequence continues at coordinate 25,344 of PVLA01012727.1, read as the reverse complement.
TTCCACGGCTTCCTTTGCTGTTGATTCGAGCTTCGTTCTGCTATGGCCCCAGTACCACCCAGGGGGTGATTTAAACTCATTTGTATTTATTTAAGTGTGAAAACACGTGGAGATTAATCCATTATTGAATAAGCAGTGGATCACAGAAGAAAACAGGGAAGAACATAAAAAAGTTCCTGAAACCCAAAGACCTTGGCAGCATAATGTAGCAGAACCGATGGGACAGGATGAAAGCACTTCTAAGAGGCGAGTTTACAGCTGCAAATGCAACTTAAAAAGAAGAGTGTGATCCTCAGTAAATAAGCTGGTTTTACAACTCAAGATCCTAGAAAGAGAAGAACCAAATCTGAAACTAATATAAAAAAAGAAATTAAGATCCAAGTAGAGATCAATGAGACTGAGACTAAAGAAAACAATACATATATCCAATATATATCCATGGTGTCTTGCAAACATATAATAATAAAAAAAATTGAGGGAAAAAAGAGGAAGCTCATAGTAAGAAAGCCACACAAACCTGCTGGTCCGTGATGGGCTTATCCGGAAATGGCTTCACTCGTCCGTAGGTGGCCTTGATGACTTGGCTTCTGAAATGCTCTAGCTGTGACACAAAGAGGGTGGTGACAAGTCAGTCGGGGTGTGAGGGGTACAGGCAGGGGGGGTGGGTGGCATTTCCATCACAGGGTTCAAGAGAAAAATTCCTGCACACCTTACTGGTCATTCTCTGTTATCAAACCTTCTCGCTTCTTGGAAGAACACAGCAGGTTTTAATTACTTCTCAGGCAGCCCAGAGCCCAGAGCCCAGCCCAGCCCAGCCCAGCCCAGCCCAGCCCAGCCCAGGCGCGCTGTGCCCCGAGCAGAGCACACCATTGCAGGCCCTCAGAAGAGCTGCTGGTTGCCAGTTATCCAATGGGAAGTCTGGGCACAGAAGCTCATCTATAATTGCTAAGTTGGCACCAAACCGTGAGATAAATATTGAAGCTGTCAGCCCAAGTAAATCATATCATCCACGCAGGAGGGGACAGGAGAATGCTCTCTCTTCTGCTCTTTTGTGTCCTAGACCACACATGTCCCATCCCAAAGACACTACCCATTGTGGCCATCTGTGTATCCCCTGAGCCTAGGACAGGGCCTGAGATGGAGGTGCCACTCAGCAAGTGTCCACTGGGCACCTGGGTTCAGAAACACCTGTCAAGATCAGGAGCCGCTGTGTCAGTCCCTGTGGCTGGCGTTGGGTGCCTGCCAAGTGCTGGTGTTACAGGGGAATGTGCGTGGGGTCAGGGCAGGGTCACAGTCAGGGTGTGCAGAATCAAGGTCCTGGACACCACCCAAAGGCAAAGATCTGCTATCTCTGGGATTGACCTGCATGGCTGCCTTGGCTGGCTGAGTTCGTGGTCCACTGAAAAGATGTGGTCACTAAAGACTAACCCAGAACCCCAGAGGGACCCAAAGGGCCACTGGATCAAGGGAGAAATCAAGGGGTCTAAGACCCAGGAGCTTACAGCACCTGGGAACTCACCAAGGAGTGAGATGGTGAAGGGCCCGAGGATGGGTGTGAGGTCCCCCTGCCCGGAGCAGATCAGGCTGAGAGGAGACAGCCCCAGGGCAAGTCCCAGCTGACCCCAGGAGCTGGCTATGCGGGGAGGCCCTGTGCACAGTGTCACCCTAGGCCACTGTAGGGAGCCACTGCCCAGGATGGAGGGAGGGGTAGACAGGTGCTCCTGGACTGGGGGCTCCGTCCTAGAGTCACTCAGCTGGGGGAAGGCAGGGCGTCAGATGGGGGGCAGGGCTGGAGAGGTGACAGGTGGGCTGGAAGAGTCTGGTGGCAGAGGGAGGGCTGATCTTCTCTCTTCCTAGCTTGTACCTGGAGGAGACTCAGGGTCCTCTCAGGTGACCTCTACCCAGAGCCATAATGAGGCCCTGGAGTAAGGGGCACAGGCCAAGTCCTCGGGCCAGGTGTGTGTTGGAGGGTGCAGAGGACAGGGGAGGAGAGAGAGCAGCCCATAGATTGTCCAGGTAACAAGGCCCATGCCTGTAACAATGGGCTGGAAAACTTCAGGAGAAATGGCATGGGTGTGTGTGTGTGTGTGTGTGCATGTGCATATGTGTGACAGTGACACATGTCTGTTGAAGAGCCTTTAACCTCTGCCCAGAAGTTAGCATCTTTATTTAATTTGCGTGCACCTCTCATGTCAGCCAGAGGACCAAGCCCTGGTCCCACTGCCTGGTTAGCATGAAACGCAGCCTGGGGAAGGGCTCTGGGCACTGGGCTGGGGGTGTCGGGGAGCCAAGTGGACTGTGGTTCTTAACCTTTTGGGGATTTACTACCTTTCTGAGATCCAAAGAGTGACATGTAGACCCTCCCTCCCAGCAATAAAAAACTCTTCTCTGTCTCTGTCACACGAGCACACACACACACACACACACACACACACACACACACACGTTCTATGGATCCCTGGAGCTGTCATTGCTAGGAGAGGCCCGTGCACAGGACCCAAAGTGGGCCGCCTATGGCAAGCCAAGTTCTGGGGGATGACTTGAGACTTTGGTCAAATCTCGCCTACATGTTCCGTCCTCACAGCTGGGCCCTGTGCACCGGGCCATCCCTCAGCTGTCCTGGGCCAGAGCCTCTGAGAGATAGCGCCTCTGCCCAGCCAGGTCAAGGCCTGCTTGGTAGCTTCCTTCTCTATCTAGTAAGGACTCTGGACACTTGTTTTATTAAGAAAAGTGTCATTTCCTGTGACCTCTGCTGGGGTCCCAGGAAAGATGGTGGCCAGTGTCAAGACTAAACACTATGGAGAGAATGCTGGAGACACACTGGGCACCTGGGGCTGGGGCAGGTGTGGAGCAGGTTTAGCGGTTCAGCTCAGACTCAGTGAGTAGCCTTCCAGCAGGAAAGAGCTCTTCAGTGACATCCTCGGGGGTGGGGGCCACAGGAGTCCCTGGCTGTGAGGTAAGGGAGAAGTAAGCTGCACCCACCCTCCTGCCTCAGCCTTCTTCCTTTCTCCACGCTGCACCAGCTGGCTGGGGAACTCAGGCCGAGAAAGGGGCTCTGGACACGCCTACCTGACCTACTGCCCTCTCCAAATTGATTTTAATGAGGCTCTCTCTGCTCCCCATTTCTTGCAGCTGAAGCAATTTCCTCCTGGAATCCTCCTGAAGTTTCTCTTCAACCTGAAAGGACGATGAAAGCACGGGCTCGCTGCTAATGAGGTCAGAATGCACCCCGGGGAGCTTCCTCTAGGACGCCTAATGGCCGCCGGTCTTCCAGAGGGTGAGGGACAGCTGCAGCCCACGTGACAGGGGTCACACGGTGGCATGGGTGGAGGTGGCGCCCCTGGCCAACCATGTGCGTCTTCCCCCAGGATCGGATCCTGGGCCTCCCTAGTAAGGAGTGTGACACTGGCAGAGCCACTGCACTGGTCTGAGACCTGGGTCCTACGAGGACACCACAGGACAAAGATTGGAGAACGGTTAGAATGGTGGCGGGGCTCGGTCCGGGCCCTGCACCTGTGTTAGGTTCGGGTGTCACCATAACCACAGGCCAGGAATGTCTGCATGCAACTTTATTCTAACACCCTGAGGTATTGGCCCACGAGGGCCTTGGGGCAGGTTACACTTGGGTTTACTGTCCTGTCCATTTGTCATTACTACTTTTTAGCACGGTCACAGCGGAAACAGCTCCGGGAGCTAAGCAGCGGCCGCGAAGGAACTGCAACCTGCAGAGAAAGGCGTGAAGCGACAGGCGCCCGTCTGCTCCCTGCCTGTCGTCTGCTCCCTGCCTGCCCGGCCGCTCCCTGCTTGCCCTGCCGCTCCCTTGCGTGCTTGCGGTCCGAGCTAGGTGAGCCGGGAGTGTTCGGTGCTGCCCTCTCCTGGCCGCCATTCGGCCCTGCAGCCTCACCGTTCCGTCCTGAGCAGTACTTTGCGAGCATCTCCCGAGCAGGGCTCAGGCGCTGCCAGGAAGTGAGGGGATCTCGCTCATGCGAAAGGATTTCATGTTGAAAGAACTCACAAGCTGTGTTTTAGGGTGCTGGGCAGGGGATGCAAGGTATAATTAAAGACCCCAGACGAGCTGGGTGTGCCGGGACGTGATTATCATGCCAGCACTCTGCAAGGCTGAAGGGGGTGGACTGTGTTGAGTCCAGTCTGGGCAACGTCGTAGATGAGCGAGACCCTGCTTTAAAATTTGTAAAAGGGGGGTGTGGGGGGGAAGCTCAGGGCGAAGTACAGAACGAATGAACAAACAACAAACCCAAGCCCAACCCGTGCAAGCCCTTCAGAGCTTGCTCCTGAGAGGGTCAGTGGCCCGGAGCTCCGGGACAGGTGTCAGCGGGGACAGCCAGCCGGCCTCGGGCCTCAGCCCCTCCCCGCGCAGCCTTCAGCCTGCGCACACCTGGCTTCTGTCAGGCAGGTGTTTCTGAACATTGTGGAGCCAGAGGCCACCCTCGGAACTGCTCTGTGCTGCTTGTCTTAATGTGTGGCCTCCCTGGTCCTCAGCTCCACGCCCAGAGTCACTGCAGCTGGCACTCTACTCCACCTGTCACACCCAGCGTGGCCTCCCCGCCATTCTATTCCTCTGTTCCTGCAGAAGCAGGACCTTATCGGTGCGTCAGTCCTGGGTTTACTGAGCTCCGGCCCTGTGTGGCCTTCAGCTGGGCACTGTGAAGCCCTGGCTGGTGAGCACTTGACAGTCACCAGGCTGAGTGTTCCGTGATGACGTGCAGGTGACTTAGGGTCTGTGCCATCTGGCGGGGTGGCCACTGGCCACATCTGCCCACTGAACACATGAAACACTGTTAGAGGTAGTTAGGGACTTAGATTTACCTTCTTGCTCAGTGGAGGTCCTGAATTTTAAGTTTTATTTTAAAATACATTGTATTTTATTTAGGCACAGATATGGAAGAATTGAGTTTTAAATTTTGTTTGTTCTCCAGTCCAGCCATCTTGCATGCCTAGAGGTTATGCCACAGTCACTGGACTCGGACATCACCCCTTCCCCACCGCAGGGCTTGGGTCTGTCCCTGGCCTCCTATCCTTTATCTCATCCCTCACCCCCTCATGTATAAAATAGGCATGACAGTGTCTGGGTTGGAGAGCTGAAGGGAAGATGGAATGAGATAAATGCTTGGCGTCACGCCTGGAACACGAACAATTACGGCTAAAGCTTTCGCCGTTACAATTAATCACCAACTTAATCACATCAACCCTCGTTCAGAGGCCTTCAGGAGCCCCCTGCTGCCTCTGCCCAAGCTCAAGCTCCAGAACTGAGGGAAAACACCAGGCCAGAGAAAGGTTCAGGAAGCCATATGAATTCCAAACAAGATAAACAAAGGTGAGTCCACACCTGCAGCAGTCGGAGTAAAACTGGTGCACGCCAAAGGAACAGAAGCAGCTTAAAAAACCAGCCAGAGAAAGGCCAGATTACAGCAGCGCCATGGTCAGGGCTTGGAGCTTTTATCTCTGAATAGAAACAACGGGGCTGGAAGACAAAGAAGGCCATGCTTGTCTTAGCCACTGTCTCATGCTGGGACAAATACCTGATGCACACGATGTCAGGGAGAGGTTTATTCAGTTCACATTTCAGGCCGAGGTGGACACAGCAAGCGGATGGGTCTGGGTGGAGGACAAGAGCCCAGGAAGCAGAGACGGAAGGGAGGAACGGAGACAAGAGAACGCTCTTCCAGGTCACCATCCCAGGGACCAGCTCCAACCACGCCCCACCTGCTAGCAGCCAGCAGCCAGAGCACCCGGGCCCCAGCACCTTCCAAACATGGGGCTTTCGGGGCTACTGCACATCACAGCAGTGCTTAGTGCCACCTATAATGTGAGGACCACAGTTCAACACTTGGTGAAATCAGGTTTCAAGAATGGAGGTTAAAATAGATATTTTTAGACCCCACCCGCACCCCAAGAGACTCGTCCATCAGCAGAGTCACACGAAGGACAACACAAAAGCGTGGTCTTTTAGAAGGAAAATGATCCCAGATGGGCGACGAGAGATGTAGAAAAGGCACAGCCAGTGTGCAGAGATGGACATAAAATATTAATTTAATCATAAATATTTTATTATTAAACATTAATGTTATCGATTATGTTAAAATATTAATATAATTAATTATGTCACTTGGGTTTTCAAAGACAAGGTTTAGAAAATGACAACAAGGGCACACAGGTCTGTGTGGGGTGAGTGCAGCTACCCAAAGCATCACTGTCTGAGGCCATGCATCATCCAGGAGGATGGCAGAACCAGCAGTGGATACTGGATTGTGGTAAATGGAAAAAGTGTGCTGTAATCTTTGGGGTCACACCAAAAGAATAGTAAAAGAGTGAAAAACTCACTACGTATTGCATTTAGATAAGTCAAAAATACATACTATTGTCTTACTGTTACTAAAAGGTTTTGAAAGAGTGAAACATCTCTGAGCTAAATTAGGGGTCAATAAGATAAGAAGCTGTCACCCCTAAAGAAGGCAAGAATGGAGAGAAAAAGGAACAAGGCATAGTTGGCACACTGGGTCCTGAGCAAGAAGGTAAATTTAAACTCCAGTACCCCAGATATTACACTACACGTAAGTGGATTAGAAGACAAAGATTGTTAAACTGGACTCTAGAAAAACCATGTGCTGTTAACAAGAGATACATGAAACTTAAAGATTGCAGAAATAGTATGAAAAATGCTGATACTCTAACCAAAAGAAAGTTAGTGGAGTTGGTGAAGTTATATTAATGACAGAAGACTTTAATGGAAAGAAGAGGGTCATCTCATGGGGGTCTGAAGTTTGATTCCATGGGAAGTATTAAAAAGATAAAGTTAGGGGCTGGGGATACAGCTCAGCAGCACAAGTGCCTGCCTGGGAAAGTGAGGTCCTGAGTTTGATTCCTAGTACTAAATAAATAAATAAATAAGTAAAGTCGTATGTACTTAGTAACATAGCCTTAAAACTCGAACTAGACAAATCTACAATTACGATGGCATTTTAAAAATGCCATTCTTAATGACTGACAGAACATGGACAGAAAACGTCAACCAGATCATGTTTCAGTTTTGAATATCACTGAGAAACCTGATTTAAAGGATGTGTATAGAATACCGTACCCAGCGACCACAGTGTGGAACAGTGGTGCCCACATGCTGGCCATCAAGCCAGGCTCAACCAATATCAGAGGGCTGAAGTCTCACAGAGGCTGTTCTCGGACTGCAGGATAATTAAGCTAGAAGTCAATAAGGAAAGGTAATCAGAAAACCTTCATATGTGTAGAAATTAGGAAATAGACCCGTGGGTCAAAGAAGAAACCACAATGGAAATTGGAAAGCAATTTTAATCTGAATAATAATGAAAACGTCACACATTATGACTTGTGGAATGTAGTGAAAGCCTCGCCTAGAGATAAATTTATAGCCCGCAGAGTAGCCCACGGGTCCATACTCATGGCTACAGCTACCTTAATGAGAAGTTAATTTATTTTCACCGAGAAGGTATTTTACAGAATGAAGCTTATTAAAGCCAGTGGTATAGGAGATTTTCTAATGTTCCCATTTTTATTTTCTTGAAATTATTTTTATCTGGAACGATCTTTTTCTGAGTAAATTTTACAAACACTATTTGAGTCACCTACAAGTTTTCCGGCTCCTATCAATTTTTTTTTTTTTAACCAGGCATAGCTGGGTCATCACGCATTTTATTTTGTGACCCTCCTTTCTGCCATGGCTTCTTCCTGCCCCACATTATATTGGGCACATCGAAACTTTTTGGAGGATGTTTGATTCTTCTCTCAAGTTTCGGTCAATATCGAATTTTACTGTGCTTTCTACAATCAGTTTTATTTTGTGTTAGTTATTTCTGTCAAACCTACTATGTCTGGACTGCTTTTTGTGCAAACTTTAATCGAGATACAACAAGATGCAAAGTATCATGACAGCAGTTCTTCTTGTCTGGTATGCATTTTATTTTATTTTATTTTTGGTACTGGAAATTAGACCCACGACCTTGCACTTGTGCCGCTGAGCTGAATCCTTGGCCCTAGTATGTATTTCAGCTTGTGAAGTGTTATTGGTTTTAGTTTGTGGTGATTATTCTGACAGCTATATTAACTTTTTTTTTTTTCCGAGACAGGGTTTCACTGTACAGTTCAGTCTGGCTTCAACCTCACTTATTAACCCAGACTAGTTTCAAACTTGCAATGATCCTCCTGCCTCAGTCTCCCAAGTGCTGAGCCCACCTCAGTCACATTAAGTAATAACTGTAGAAAATATAGGATCATTTGCTTTTATTTCTCTATCCTTGACCAATCCCTCTCTTGTAGAATTCCCTGATATTTGGATTTGTTCTTAAAATATTCTTAGTTTTCTCAGTGAGAATGGTCTCATCATATAAAGTAGATGCTTCAGGTTGAGAGACTACAAATTCTGCCCTCTGCCTTGCTCAGGATCTTTACAGATATTTTCAGCTTGAAATACTAAAAATGAGCAACCTACAAACATATTTTAACCCTCCTTTGGGCTATGTGGTCAAAAGTGCACATTCACCATGGTCCTCCCCAAGCTGAACACAACAGAAGCCTTTCCATGAGGAGGGCAGTGTCCTAGCTCTGTGCTTTGCAGTAGGGCAGCCACTCACCACACATAGCTGTTCCATGCTTAGCATAGGGCTATGCCATATTTACTATTATTGACGAGCTTTGGGGACGTGGGGGATGGTACTGGAAATTGAACCCAGGGCCTTTGCACAGAGATTCACCCGCCCCTTTTTAATATTTTATTTTAAGACATTGTCTTGCTGAGTCTTGCAGTTGCCCAGACTGGGATCAAACGTAGGTTCCTCCTGCCTCAGCTTCCCAGAGTGCTGGGATTAGAGGGCTGTACCACCTGGCCCAGCTATTTCAATTTTATTTAAAAGTCAATGAAATTTTGTTTAAAAATTTTAATAGCTCAGTGTGGCTAGTGTCCACTGTGGTAAACGGGACAAGTCTGCTGTGCCTAAGTAAGATTTTGCGTTTGTTTGTTTTTCCCCCAAAATGGGGAGGTTCTGGAAAGAAGCAACACGAAACCCACTAAAATCTGGAGGTGGAGGTGGGTCTACATACGAGAGCTTTGGAGTCAGCTCTGCATTCAAGTCCTGCCCTGTCTATGTATTTCTGTCTTACCTGCTTGACCTGCGTGAACAAAGGTGGCTGGCTGCCTCTCAGGATAGTCAGGGTAAATACCCGCCTCCACCACACGGGGCCGCTGCGGAGAGCGGGCAGCATTCCTGGCTGGCCGGGCGGCTGGGTCCCCAGGGGGCCACAGTCCTGGCCCCACCCACCTTGTTCTTTTCCCGCAGGGTCCCGGAGATGGTGCTTTGCTCAGAACAGCTCTTCTTCAGCAGCTCCCTCAGCTTCTTCATTTCTTTCTCCATATCTTGGATTTGCTGAAAAAGTTCCAACCGCAGTGGAGTCGGTTTCCCTTGGACATAGCGGGCGCCGGGAAGGTCTGGGACCTTGGACCCCCTCTCCCCAGCCCGTGAAGGGGAAACTGAGGCTTGCTCACTTCCTTCCCCATGTGAGTTCCGCCTCTGCGGGCAAAGCAGACCCCCCCGCCCCACATTAAAGTGCTGGGTGGAGGAGAATCGATGTAACGCCGTTTGGAAATCAGCACAGGTGCTGGTTATTCTCCACAAACTTCCCATGAAGTCACCAGAGTCCCTTCTCTGGGGGAAATAAATGGTAAAAAAAAATAGTACTGGAGATGGAAGCTGGGGCTCCCACATGCCGGGCAGCACCCACCCCTGAGCCCCACCGCAAGACCTGTCCTGCTTGATTTGGAGGAAGAGTCCCACCGAGTCACCCAGGCTTGTGTTCCTCCTGCTTCAAACCCAGAGCAGCTGGCGTTGCGTGCATGCGCCCCTGCCCTGAGCTTGGGGTATATTTTTGAGATTAAGCTAACTAAGGGCCAACTGTTTGGGAAAATGAAGTTTTCTTTTTTCTGTGGAGGCAGAGGAGAGCAGGCCCCTGCCTTGCATTTGGGTGCAGCGCTTCCCAGGGAAAGGAAAAGCAGGGCTGGAGAGGTGTGTGTGTGTGTGTGTGTGTGTGTGTGTGTGTGTGTGTGTGTGTGTGTGTGAAGGGACTGAGCAGGGTAGGGAACAAGCATTTTATTACTATTATTATTATTATTATTATTATTATTGGTTTTTTGAGGTTTCTCTGTGTTGTCCAAGCTACCCTTGAACTCACTATGGAGCCCAGGCTGACATTGTACTTGTGGTGATCTTCCTGCCTCAGCCTCCCGAGGGCTGGGGTTACAGGTACGCATTACCACACCTGGCTGGAACACTTTAGTAAAGGACATGTTTTCATTGTGTTTACGGCTGCCTTTGGCGTAAGGCAAATGATAACTCCGGGCTCTGTTTTTATAATCTGGTGTGACACTAACGCCTGTGAACCAAAGTCCTTCAGGAAGAGGTTTGTGACCTCAGCAGTGCCCGTGGCTCTGCTCAGAGAGATGGGGGAACAGAAGGCTGGGGCCTCAGGACCAGGGGCAGGCAGCAGGGGGAATTTCAAGCAGCTCCTGTCCTTCCCAAGCCCTGGGAAGCCCACGAGGGAGATGGAGACCCCAACCCAGGCAGAGTGCACTTCCGTCTCTTTGTTGGGGTGGAGGAGGCAGTGGCCACAGGACCCTAAGACGGCATCCAAGAACAGACACAGAGCACCTGGGCGTTCTGCAGTGAGGGCCTCGGTCCCCACCCAGAGACTCGGGTCAAGGTCTAACTGCCTGTGTGTGCCTGCAAGCGAGCGAGCGAGGGGTGCAACTCACGGTTTTGCAGCGCTTTAATTCCTTCTCCTGGGCTTCCCTCTGCTCCTTTTGGGCACCTTCCTTTTTTAACTCTTCTTTGAGGGCTGAACACTGTGGGAGAAAAGGACAGCAAAGAAAGAGCCGCCACCGCTGGCCACGCAGGGGTGCAGAGTGTTCCCAGGGCCCTAGGTATCCTGAGAGCCTTTCCTGGGGTCCTGCTCCAATGGCACCCGTAGGTCCCCAGAGATTTTCAGACCCTCATTCTGCTTTGAAGGCAGAGAAGGGAACAAGGGAAAGCCCCCAGGTCTCTGTGCACACAGCAAAGTGCTACTCGGACACGAAGCCTGGCCACGGGAATGTGTGCTTACAGGGTGCTTGTCTCTAGGTTAAAGAAATGAATTTATACCAGGTTTTCTGGATTTGAATCCACATCGTGCCTGCTCTGAGCCACGTGAGTGCACACTGCTGCTGCAAAGAATGTGGCCACCTGTCTGTAAGGGTCTGTCTGTCTGTCTTTTGTAAGGGGCTATTTTAGGCCTTGGCTCACCCTGAGCTACCTCCTTATGCCTTGGGTGCTGAGCCCAGCCTCCAGGAGGCAATGCAATTTGAAATCAGGGCCCAAGGTAAATAAGATGAGTGTGTCACATCGCTCCAACGACAAGACACAGAGCCCCAGGACACTCACTCTGGAGCCCAGCGCCTCCAGCTGGCATGTTTTTTCTTTGTTCTGATTCTTTAGCTGATTCACTTCCTCTGTGAGCTGCTGAACTTGCTCATTCTTTGCTAACATGTCTTTCTGCAAAGATGTCACCTTCTCTGTTTAAAAAAAAAAAAAAGACGGATTAAGAGGCAATAGGAATTCTGTCGCCGTCACAGTTACTGTTGGCCTGCTTGAGGACCACCCTGACCCTGAGGAAGGAGTTGTCTGTGGCCGCCCCAGAAGCTGGAACGGGACTGAGACCAACGTCCACTGACCATCACCGGAAGTGAGGGAGAAGCGGAAATCGGTGACGTCGCCATGGCAGGACGGACATGGAGGGGCCCCTGTGGGCACAGGGCCTGCAGGGCCAAGAGGAGGGCAATGCACTGGCCTGGGGAGCAGAGGCCTGGCAGGGTGGAGGCCGAGAAGGACGAGGGGAGCCCTGGGGTTGCCCTTGCGTCCTGGATACTAAGGTGAAGAGGGGGAGATTCACCCTCTTCCTGGTTTGGAACCCGTCTCTTCCATCTATGAGCCCAGGGGTCTGGAATCTCAGCTGCGAAGGCCTGAGGACCCTCAAGCAGCAATTCTCGGGGAGGCCCTCATGCTGAGGAACCGAGGCCACCAAGTCCCACGCAAGGGTCCTCGGCTCCCACTGCAGCTTTGAATCCCTGGACAGCGGCTCCCGTCAATGCCTCAACTACGACCTTGTGACACCCTGAGCCAGAACCAAGTTTTTGAATCCCAGCAACTGAGTGAGGTCATGAGTATTTGTTGTTTTATCCACTGAGTTTTGAGACTAAACTAAGAACTAATAAGCTACTATATTATTTTGAGGAAAAGCAGAAAGCCGGTGTGGGTGTGCCATGGTGTCGAGTTACCTCACAGGGCTCTTTCTTGGAGAAACATTCATCCCAGTGTTGAAGCATGTGGCTCAACCAAGCCAGGGCTGTGTAATAAGGAGCAATTCATTTTAACAATGAGCTTTGTTCCAGGACACGGTTCCTTGGATGCAGGCTGACCCCTTTGGGGCGTGCCTTCGAGCCTTGTTAGGTGGGACCAGAATGGCCTGCAGACTAGAGCTACACTAACTGAACACAGGACCTTTGAACTGAGCTATATTCCCAGCCCTTTTTTATTTTTTATTTTTTATTTTAAAACAGGGTCTTGCTAAGTTGCCCAGGCTGGGTTCAAACTTGCAATCCTCCTGCCTCTCAACCTCTCAGAAAGCTGGGATTACAAGTGCGTACTACTAAGCCTGGGTGAACATAGCAATCTTGACTGTGGCTCCCGTGCCCAGTACAGGGCCTGGTACCTGGTGGGTGCCCAGCAAAGATGCTGACTGGATGAATGGATCCAGGCTAAGTACTGCTGTACCTGCAAGAGTGGGTCAGGAGCCGGCCACCTGCTACTCAAGCTCTTGAGCACTGAACTCCCTCTGCTGGTCAGGCAGCAAAACGCATTCACTGGGGCCCAAGAGGAGAAGGAGCATGGCTAAGATCAGAGCGCAGTCAGTGACTCATCCCTTTGGTCTCTCTACTTTGCATCCATGGTACCCTGGCTTAAGGACCACCCAGCCACATGGTGTCCTGTGCTCAGCCTGCCTCTGGCTAGGAGAGCACATTTGCTCACATAGTGACACTGGACTGACTTTGAGTCCAGCCCACACTTGGAAATGGCGGCTTAACTTTCCCGGAGAATAAACTCTTCTTTCCTGACGGTGTTGGCTACAAGGCCACTGAGAAGCACTCAAGGCTGCACCTAAGTTCAGAGAGCAAAAGCCCGGTGATTGATTGGCGATGTCTGCCTGGGCCACGGACTTGATGCTGGAGGGGCAGCACCAGGGCCCAGCTCACACACTGCTTACCTGCTGTGATGGCGTTGTCCCTCTTCAAGATCTCCCCCTCGCTCTTCAGGGATGCAATCTCTGAGTTCCGCTCAGACAGGGTCTGGCACAACACCTGGCTGTAGCCCTTCTGAAGGGCGCTGATCTGTGGGAGGAGGCGGCACACAGTCAGAGGGCACTGGCCCAGCTGAGACATCTGCTTCTTACCCAGAGTGGGCCAGGGGCTCTGACTGCGCTTTAGCTGGGGCTTTGGAGAAGTCATGAGCTTTTGCTTTAATGAGTGGAAGAGACAGAGAAGGGCCTGTTCCTTCAGTGGTCACTTTTTTGCTACGTAACCAACACATGATCTGATTTTGGTGCCCACTGAAAAGTTCACATCCAGCTGCCACTGGGATCCCTGCTTTCTTAGCTTGGATTCCTCTGACCTGGGACACTCAACCATCAATACTCTTGCCTCAGCTTACCACCAGCCAGCAGGGACTGAACTTGGAGCAAAGTTCCAGGGAGGGAACTAGCTTGTAATATTTATCCTCTCAAATGATCAGAACAGCCTGTATCTCACAGAACATTCTAGAACTTTCAAGACCCACTTACAGTTGCATCTGATCTTAAACTGTTTCTCTTTTTCATACTGTGAATGCATTAGTGTCCTGACCTCACAGGATTGTTGAAAGCGTCTGAATAAGATAGCATACCTGAAACTGCACGACCTAGGTATTAGCTACGATGATTCCACTGTGTGTTTTAGCGTTAGCCTCTCTTGTCTATCTTGGAAAGAAGGAAAGATTGGTATTTTCGTGTGCATTTTCAAATCGTGTCTAGACTCACTTAAACCGCGGCCTGATGGCTGTGGAAAGGAAGCGCAAGCATCCCGGTTAATTTTGTCACCTCTTAGGCAACTGGGGCACCCAATGAGGGTGGGGAGCCTGCTCGGAGTAAGTAGGTTCGCGTGTCTCGCCACCAGATGGCGCTCGTAGTCCTTGTTCCTGGTTTCTGTCCCTGGAACCCGTGATTACTCCTCCATGGCAGAATGAACTGGTTTGACCGTTGATGGGACTCATTTCACACATCATCATGGTTTAGAGTCTATGACACTCGAGGAGGTCATCCTTGATTTTTCTCTGGAGAATCCGAGACGCAGGAGAAGAGGTGCCGGGAGGCAGAGGCCCCAGGCTGCTTCTTCCACCCGCCTCAAGTCTACACTTTGCATATTTGTGTTTTGCAAGCTTTGAGTGAAAAGAATTCTTCCTGCTCTGGTTTAGGGACTTTATTACTATTTTTTTTAAATGTTTTCAGTCCTTAGCTTAATGCTTTGTTTGCTCGGTATCACAGGCGCGGTATAAAGAGCCAAACGACGGGAAACAATATCTGCTAAAGATTTCACTGCTGCCTGACAGATATAAACTATGTCAGTGTAAGTATTCCCAGAGCTTTAGGATTTCAGGCTGTGGAGCCACTCCAACGAGTTTTCAAACCTCTTTGTTATTTTCATTACCAAAATAAATATCCATATTGTCTATAATTGGCATAAATCCCAGGATGTTTATTGCCTGTTATGCTGTGTAATAAAGTGGGCATCGCATCATAAGGAAGTTAACGGTGCTAGGAAGAGCGATGGCTTCGAGTTAATAACCTGTCTGCTAATTAGCAAGGGCGGCACAGCCTGCAGGGAGCTACGTGCTTCCTAGTGCTATGGTAGCAGATCGAAGATCTTGGAGAGCAAATCATTACACCCATTCTTTCTGGGTTCTGGGGCGAATACATAAAGTAATCAGAACAACAAATCAACCTGCCACGTGGCTTGCACTTCTAGCTGGTGTTCGGGTGGCCATGGAATATTTACAGACCTGTAATGTGAGCAGGCGACACTTGATTTGGAGGCAAATCAGCGGCACCTCAGTTTAGAGACACTGTTCTATGCAACAGCCCACGTGGAGAGAGGAGGCAGCAGAGTGACAAGTCAGAGTAATTATTTCTGGCTAATTCCTGGGTGAAAAACAATTTTCCAGACATCGCTAGCCACTAGAAATAATACTCAAACCGCGACCTGCTGACACAGATGAAAAGATCCGGGAGGCTTCTTCGCCCTTGTGCGTGTACCTGGGATCAGGCAGGCTTTGAAAGGGAGGATGACTGAGAAGAATTTTCTCCAGCTAATTGCAAAATGGGGCTCAGATCAAGAAAAAGGTGCTCGTTAATGAGTCATGTACATTGTCAAGATAGCTGTCTGCTTTCTCTGTTCCTGGAGGATCTAGATTGGTTTTATTCTGTTTTATCTTCCTTGGTTTTATCCTCTTTAAAAAATAAACCAGACATAATGAGATTAACAATGACTAGTGATAAAACAGAATAACTGTAACAAATATGCTCAAATAGTTATTAAAAATTTATGAATTGTTTGTTTTTGTAAATTTTCATTTACTGTTTGCATTTACTGTTTTCATTGTTACCAGGTGTGGTAGTGCACAACTGTAATCCTAGCACTTGGGAAGCTGAGGCAGGAGGAACTCTGAAAATTCAAGCCTATTCTGGGTGACAGTGAGTTCAAAGCCAACCTGAACTCAGTAGAAAAATCTTGTCTCCGGTAACTGGTTGTCTGCAGATAACTGAAAAATGGGACTGCTGTAATCAGAGCCCTGAGTGGCACCTGGGCCAAGTCCTTTACCTGGGGTAGATTCAGCCCTCTGTGCAGTGGCCCAGGCTTGGCTCACTGTGCATAAGTCATATCATCTTCTTGTTATTTAATTAAACAATACATATATAGAGTTGTTTTGTTTCACAGTACCAGGTATGGAATCCAGGAGTGCTCAACCACTCAGCTACTTCCCCAGCCCTACAAGTTTTCATTTTGAGAAGCATCTTGCTATGTTGCTCAGGCTGGACTCAGATTGGTGGCCCTCCTGCCTCAGCCTCCTGAGTTGCTGGAATTACAGGCGTTTACCACTGTGCCTGGGAGCCAGGTCCTTTTCTAGGGCACCACTTCCAGGACTGGCACTGGGCAGCTGGAGTGGGATGCAGAGGGAGAAGCAGGGGAGCTGAGGGGAGCAGATCTCGCAGCACTGTGTGCTGAGACTGGAACTCACCAATGATCTTTTGTTGTTGTTGTTGATCAACTTTGTTAGGATGTAATTTGTGCACAAAATCCGTGGCCAATTTTTTTTAAAAAATAGGAATTTGGATCTAGCTTTCCCTTTCAGAGAAAGGGAAAAGCCTGGTGAATCCAGACATTTCCAGATGGAGAATTTTTGTTTGATGAAATTCCTTATAAGTGAACCAGTAACCACCTTGGGGGTTTGGGGTACGGCCCCTGTGTGGCAGGACTGGGGCTCCTCTGTCCCCTAAGTGCTTCCTGGCTGGGTCTGTGGACTGTACTGGGTGGAAACAGGAAGTGGGGATGGGACCACAGTCAAAGCCTGTCACCTCCAACATGCTGTAGGCATTCCTGGGCTTCTCTGGCCTGCTTCAGTCTCTTCATCTGCACATTGGGTGTGTCAGAGGATTGTAAATTTAAGTCAGCTTTGTACCAAATCTTGCAACTGGCAGGTGCTTACTAAAATTGCTAATTATATATACCTAGTATTTTTGTGGCACTACGCGTTGAACCTAGGCCCTTAGCACTGAGCTACATCCTCAGCCCTTACTTTATTTTTTTATTTTGAGATAGGGTAAGTTGCTAAATTTCCCGGGCTGGGCTAGAACTTGCAGTCCTCCTGCCTCAGCCTCCCAGAATACTGGGATTACAGGTGAGTGCTGCCATGCCCGGCTACTATGTACTAATACTGATCTTACCATGCCAGGATGCTGCCAAGATGCTACTCCTGTGGGTTTCTGCCTCGAGCTGCCCTTCTCGGGTTCTCTGGGGGGCTCTCCTGGGCTCAGCATCCCAGGGCTCTACGTGATTCCAGGGCTCCCATCAACCTATCCTTGAGTCCTACCTGGCTTTTCAGGCTCTGGATCTCCCTTTGCCTGGCATCGCTGTCTTCTTCGGGACCCTGGACCTTCTTTGGGATGCTATTGTCACTCTGCTGGGAGGCTGAGCTCTCCGACAGCTTCTGGTTCAGCCCGGACACTTCTTTCTGCAGGTTCGCTATGACCACATCTTTATATTTGGATTCCAGCTCAAAATCCGAGAGACGGGTGACTTCCCTCCCCAGGAGCAAGATTATTTCGTCCTGGGTAGAGATCAGAAGGAAGCTTGCTAGGTGCGAGCCTGGCAGAGCTGAGCCCATGTGAGACCACAGAACAAATGGGGGTCACTGTTTGGAGAAGCTGGGGGATGGGGAAGGGAGGGCAGAGGCAGGCATCGAGGCTGGCTCAGGGCCTGGGAGGCCTCAGGAGGACGAGAGGGCTGGAAGTCACACAGAAGGGAAACTTTCCTCGGCCCCCAAATTATGCACTTATCCTGCCTGGGAGATTCTGTGGTTGGGAAGTGGGTTCTAACATTTTTAGGAATTAATTTACCAGCCTTCAGTCTAGGGCACCCAGGATCCAGGAAAGGTAATCGGGAAAATGGCATTTGGTCTGAGCCCATTTTGACTATCAGGAGGGCCAAGTTTTTAATGAAAAAATACAGATGCCTTCCAAAGCATTTGCTTTCCTGGTTGGGCTCTGCTTGCCTCCTGGTTAGGCACACAGAGCTCTGCTGCGGGTCACGGGGGGGGGGAAACCAGCGATCTGCACATGCGCACTCCTAGACCAGGCTGGGAAACATGGCCGCCAGGCTGGGAAACATGGCCGCCAGGCTGGGAAACATGGCCGCCAGGCTGGGAAACATGGCCGCCAGGCTGGGAAACATGGCCGCCAGGCTGGGAAACATGGCCGCCTACGGGACTCTGGATGCCGGTTAAACCAGGCTTTCGGCTCTTCTGAGGAAAAAGCACTGTAGCCAAAGAATTCATTAGGTGTCCTAAAAAGGGGGCCAGTTTTCCAAACTCTACCAGAAGTATCAATAAAGTTTCAGGAAGACTGAAAACAAAATTCCCCAATTGCACTCTCAGGCAGCTGCAGAATTTCTAATCCATTACTTGGGGAGAGGAGGTGGCTGAATCCAGGCCCTGATCCCAGCCCTTTTATTTTCTTTTCATTTTGAAACAGGGTCTTGCTAATTCACTAAGTTTCCCAGGTTAGGCTAGAATTTGTAATCCTCCTGCCTCAGCCTCCCAGAGTGCTGGGATTACAGCAATCCCATCTGGCTCATAAATTAAAGGATTCTTGCTCTTCTAGCCATTTTCCTCTGGTAGGAAGGAGGTAAAGGGGCCCTTTCCAGGCAAGCTCGTGGTCTGCAAAGTCTTGAATGAGCCTGATGAACTTGTAGCTCCCTGACAAGTAAGGACAGGACTTTGATCACACAAGAACCTGTGTGGCATTGTTTGTCAGCTGCTGCCCAGTACTTTTCGGTCCTGGTGATTGCCTTGGCAAGATTTCAAGAGTCAGGTTCTGTGCCCCAGTGTAGCCCCTTGCTTCATCCAAAACAAGTCACTCAGAGTCTCTGTCAGCAGGTGTGACTTAGTGACTTTTCTCTTTGCTGAGGCAAAATACCCAAAGTTGAAGGGGGAAAAGTTTATTTAGCTCATAATCTGTAGAGGTTTCAGTCCATAATTAGCTGGCTCCAAGGCAGGGTGGCATGGTACTGGAGCAACAGTTCATGGTGGCCAAACAGCAAGAGCAACAGGGGAGAACCAATTCACAGTGGCCAGAAGGTAGCAAAGCAACAAGAGCAAAGGGGGAGACAAGCCTCTTTCTGATCCTTTTATCTTATCCAGACTGCTGGGATTAGGGTGGTGCCACTCCAATCAGTAGACCAATCCACCAATCACCCAGCCTTAATCCCAGCACCTTAGTACTAGCACTGAACCATGAATCAATCACATATTGTAGACTCAGCTACCTTATAAAGAGCTCCACTGAAAAGTGCACGAGGCTTTGACAGTCCATTTAGGCACAAACCATAATAAGGTGCTTCTTCATTATTCATGCAGCACATACTTATTGGGCACCTACTAAGTGCCAGGTCCTCGCTGGGGACTGGCTTACAAAGAAGCCTTTGGAGTGTGTTCTACAGCTGTGATTTGTCTTGTTGGTGAGGATCTGTGCCCTTCCTTGGGGGAGTTTTCCACCCCTGTCACCTGTCCTGGGTAGGTGTGTCAGTCATATGTCCTTTTCCTTCCTGTCCCACCTCCCCATGCTATGTCACCCAGACTGGTTCAACCAAGCTGGGCAGAGATTACAACACAAGGAGAAAAGGATCTTGCTTCCTTTGAGGTCATAAACTTTAAATTTACAGACTTGAGTTTGTCTATCATCATCCTTTCCAAACCAAGAATCTAACCTGCACCAAACTACAAGAGAAATGGGAGAAACTGGAAGTGGGGAGGATTCTGATGACATTGTTTAAGCTACTGGATCCAGTTAGGCCTGACACTAGTGAGTCATTACCTTTTCCCAACAAATTAAGCCAATAATTGCTTTTATTCTCTCCTCTCTTAAAACAGTTTATGAAACTTGGAAGAATCCTGGCAAGTCAGGATACAGATGGACCAAAAACAGAAAAAATTATAAATATAGTTGCATTGTATTTCCAGTATAACTGCAGTAGATTAAAAATGGGCACAAATACTTTGCAGCTTCTGCCATTGAGCAGAGCCCATTTCTCTGTCCCCACATCTAGGCTGCCTTGTGACCTGCTTTGATCCATAGATGTGAGCAGGTGCAGGAGTGGTCGCCAGGCAAGTTTGTCAGTAGGCAGGCAGCTTCTGTCATGGCCTCCAGGGGAGAAGCCCAGGATGAAAGAGGGGTTCACCTTCCAGGCATCCTGGCTGACATCCCAGACCCAGGGAAAGCAGTCATCCAGATTCACCACCCCTGCCATGGCACCAGTGACCACAGTTGTATGGTACAGGCAAGAAGGCACCAGCCAATGAAGCCTTCCAGCCGGCTGAGGAGTCATGAGAATAAGAAGCTGCTGTTTGAAGCCACTGGGGCTGGCTGGTTGCCTAGCATGGCTAAGTGACAGCTGGTCTGTCTTACTTTTCTTGTTGCTGAGACAAAATAATCAACATCCAAAGTTGTAGGAGGAAAGATTTACTTAGCTCACAGTTTGTAGAGGTTTCAATCCATAATCAACTGGCAGGGTGGCATTGCACAGGAGAAACAGTTCATGGTTGCAGGATACAGCCAAAGCAGCAAGCAAGGGGCCTAAACAGTGTCTCTCTGCCCATTTTATCTGATCTAAACTACTTAGGTAGCACTCACACTCTTAATCCTAGTGTCCTTGAGCCCAGCACTGCACCACGAATCAATCCCAGTGTCACACACTCTTGATCCAGCCACCTCTGAAAAAGCCCCACCATGATTACATGAGGTTTGGGGGTATACTTAGACATAAACCATAATATTTGACCCTGAATCTCCAAAAACTCATGTACAATCCTTTATGTAAAGGTCATCTATTCCATTTCTAAGAGTTGCCAAAGTCCAGTATTGATGAAAAGTCCATCTCAAGTCTCTTCTGAGACTTAAACTTCTAGCTACAAGCCCCTGTACAAATGAAAGGAAAGTTAAACATTTCCAACATTCAATGGCACAAGATGGACATTTCCATTCCAAAAGTTGCACACAGGGGGATACAAAAGAATGGGATCAAAGCAAGTCCAAAATCCAGCAGGGAAACTTTTAGATCCTACAGTTCCAATTCCAGCATCCCTGGAAATCTCCAAAGGGCTCAGGTGACTCTGCCCTGTGACACTGCTTATAGCTCCATGGCTTCTCTCTGGGGCAGGCTCTGCTATCTTCTTGCAGTTTCCCTCATGCTCCATATTCTTGGCTTCTCTAAACTTCTAGGGTCTCCCCTACACCTTTGGCTTCATACTCACAGCTTCACACACTGCCCTCTCATAGGTACACTGCCTAGATTTCAAGGCCTTCTTCTGAAATCTAGGTGGAAGCCTTCCCAGCCCCACAACTCTTGCATTCTTCTTACACCTAAAACCAGCACCATGAGGATAACACCAAGGTCTACTGCCAACTGAGGCAGTAGCCAGGCTTCTTTCACACTTGGTTGTAGGAGTCCAGTGCATATGAATCAGATCCTGAGGAACAACTTCCCTAGGCTGCCATCATTCTGGAATATGGTGCTCTGGGTCTCTCTTCCCAAAGCAAAGTCTCCCACTTTTTCAGTTTTGAGGCTACAAAGGGAGGAGTCTTGCTGCTATCTTTTCTGTTTTCTTCTGAAATATTTGGCCTTTTTTTGCTAGTGTTTTCAGTGACCAGTTTCTCCTCTCTTCCATCTTTGCAGGCCATAACTTAACTGGAGCTTTCTTTCTGGCCAAACTCAAAATGTTTTAAATCATTCTGCTGGACTCTCTACTCTTGATTCCCAACATAAATCTGGCTAAAAGCCCCAGTAGTAGCCAAACCACTGCCTCAACATTAGACTGCCTTGATTTACAAGATTAATTAGTCCACTGCCCTTAATCTCAGTCTCAGGCAAAGTCTCTGGACATGAACAAAATGCAGACAAACTTTCTGCCAAGCCATAACATACATCATCTGGAGTCTAAAAGTGAGTGTTATCCTTCTCTCCAGCAGAAACCTCCTGAGCCTTGTCTTTACTGGCAGAATTTCTATCAGCACTCTGGTCTTCTGAGCCCTGACTGGAATTTCCTATCATCACCAAGTTGAAGGTCTACTTTTTCAGCTAGTATTTCCAAACCTTTTCCAATTTTTCTTCTTCCAACAAGCCAGATGCAAAAACTCCTAAACCATGTGGTCAGGTACAGGGCAGCAATAACCCCAAATTCTGTCACAGTTACTTTTCTCATTGCTGAGACAAAATATCCAACACCCATGAATTAAGGAGGAAAGGTTTATTTAGCTCACAGTTTGTGGAGGCTTCAGTCCCTAGTCAGATGGCTCCAAGGTAGACAGGCATTACAGAGAAAAAATAGTTCATGGTGGGAAGAAGACAGCAAATCAACAAGGGTTGACCACAGCTCTTTGTATTCTTTATATCTTACCCAGGCTACTTAGGTCAGGTAGCACTCATACCCTTATTCTTAATTATCTTGAGCCTAGCGTTGTACCATAATCAATCCCAGCATCACATACTCTAGATCCAGCCACCTCTGAAAAAGCCCCATCCATGACACATGAGCTTTGGGGAGACATCAAGACACAAACCATAAGCAGGTCAAATGCTGATCTTTCAAGTACCATCACATTTTGCTGTCTATTCCTGGTATACCTACTTCAGAAGTACCCCCCGCCCCAACTTGATGATGTGGATGCCTAGAAATGTCCTAAGTCTCACAAGAGCCTCAGGTGGTCTTGCCACAGGCTCTGCCCTGCTCCTTAAGAACATTTGTGGACAATCTTCTTAAGGACACTTTCAAGCTATAGCTAAGTAGAGAGAAATCAACCTTGACCCTCCTTCTTAACTTGCTGAATGCACCTATCCTGACCCCCATTCTGCTTCAATTCTCCAAACCTCCCTGGTTCTACAGAAAGTCTCTTCTTGGCTCAGTTGCCTCTGATGTCACCTATCACTTCTTCCTGCTAGAAAATGTGTTTTTCCTACTACTGTTCCTACTACTGGATGAATGAATGGTTACTCTGCGGGAGTCAGAAATACCAGCCTAGCCCAAATCCCAATTCTGCCCCTCAAGCTATGCAATCCTTAGCAAATTACTTAACTTCTATGAGCTTCAGTTTTCTCACTCCCAAGGTGAAGGTGATAAAATCTATTTTGAAGATGACAAAGATTAAAAGAGCTAAAAAATGCTAAGTACACAGGATGCAGTCTAATACACACTAGGTGCTTAATAGACAGAGGTTTATATAGAATATAACTTTTGCTCACATAAAGGGTGGTTTCTTGGACAACAGGAAGAAAGGGCACTTTTGAGTCACAAGGAACAATGAGAGGTGTTAGTAAGTCCTTCTGCTGTCCTCTGGTTGCTGTAGTTTGGTCCTTCCCCAGGACATCTCACCTTTTCCTGTTGGTCCAGGTCGTGGTCCACACACATCTCTGAGGTAGAGGCTGCCCCAGAAATTCCCTCAGCCGTGGACTGTTCTGCCAGGTCCACAGTGTTGGTCCACACTAAGACAGGAGATGAGCAGAGAGCACAGAAGACACTGTGAGTTTCCCAAGGCCTTGAAGAATTAGTCTTCATATCATTTCCTTTATGCGCTGTATTTTGATTTTTACATTGGAGCATATATGTTCACTTTTAGAGTGCAATGAAAACATTACAGAAGCCAGAAGTGGAAGGAGCCACCTTATTCCTCTACCCCAGCACTAAATGTGCTATTAGTCACTTTGATGTGTCTTTTTCCAGATTTATTTTTAATGCTGCATAAAGATCTGGTGAACTTGGGCAGGTTAGTGAATCTCTTTCTGCCTTACTTTCCACATAGGCAACTCAAGGACGTGAATAGTCTATATACAAGGCTTTTTTGAGTATTAAATGAAATATATAGAACATGGGTCAGCACAAAAAGGACATGGGAATTCTGTGCTACTCATATATTGCATCCAAGGACTGCTTTATCTGGTTGGTCATTTGGGTTTATTGTCTTTGTTTTGTTTTATGGTGGTGGGAGTGGACTGTACCCAGAGCCTTATGCATGCTAGGCAAGTGCTCCACCAGAGAGCCATACCCCAACTGCTGGCTATTCAGCTGTAACCTTAAAAATATTCTTTTTAATAAAATAGCAAAACTAAGCAAAGTATTCCCTTGAGCTCTGTAAACCATTCTATCATCTGCTGAGATCTGAGAAGGTTATATTAGGCCAGCTGTTCAGAAGCAGTGGAGGCCTAGACTTGCAACAGGCTTTGGGAGGGGAGGACTGAGTCCCAAACCTGTAGGATTTGACACCAGACGCAGGTAGATAGTGTCAGCATTGTGTTGTGTTACGGGATGCTAGCTGGTGTTGGTGGATTCCTCAGTGAGACCTTAAATGTTCCCAAGGCCAGTGTTAAAGACTTGGGCCTTTGCCTATGTACTAGGGAGAGATGATAGACTTAGGAGTAGGGGTCAAGTGGAAGGAAGTTAGGTTATCCGGGACACTCCCTCGAAGGAGACACTGGGACCATGGGCTCACCACTGCCGCCATGTTCCATACTCCAGTCAAGATGAACAGTTTTGCCCTCCACCCACTCCCACTATGATGTAATCACCCAGGCTCAGAGGCCACCAAGCCAAGCAACCATGGACTGAAACCTTTCAAACCATGAGTCAAATGGATTTTCTTCTTTTTTATTATCTCAAGCATTTTGTCACAGTGACAGGAAGGTGACTAACACAGTGGGGAGGGGCACCCCATATCCCACACACCTTGGTGACCGGATGTAGTGTGAGAATAGAGAGGAAAAGAGAATTCAGCACTTAATGTTAGCTCTTTTAACTGCAATTATACCTTTCAAATACACAGATGGACCTAGAGTTGGAAAGTTTCTTCGTCAGTTTACTTTTGCACTTGACCATGTATCAAAGGTGAGTATTTATAGCTTTGTCACATTCTTTTCTTGCTTACCCACCATATCCCAAGGGCTGGTTCTATTATTTTCAGGGATTCTGGCCTCACTATGTTTGGAAGCTGCCCTGTATTTATTTGGTAGAAAACACATCACATTTCACTGACATCAGCAGGGAGTACAATATATATATATATATATATATATATATATATATATATATATATATTATTTTTTTTTTTTGGTGCATGTTGAGAATTGACTAATGGGCAATGTGGAACACCCAGCTGAACTGAATCAGCGTGGTGCTGGGTGTGGAAGGCCCAGTGAGGATTGTCAGCAGCATAAAAGCAGAACTGGAGGGGAAGATGGTGCTGTTGATTCTCCTGGAGAAGCTTATCATGCTGATTTTCCTGATATGAACTCAGCTATTCTCATCATTGGAGGAGCTCAGGTCCTCACTCTCACTGAGGATGGTTGTGATTCTTTGCTGGGGAGCTCTGGTGCTTATGTTGAGCATCATTTCCTGGCTCCAGTGCAGATCCCTCAGCTGCTGG